>QRDG01002040.1:959996-997916 GCA_012064385.1 Puccinellia tenuiflora
AAGTCGTTGACGAAAGCATACATGTCTCAAAACTGTTTTACTTCTATCAAAAATCAAAAAAATAAAAGCTCTAGCACTTGATTAATCCCTGCTTCCCTCGGCGAAGGGCATTTCTTTACTTTTATGTTGAGTCAGTCTTCCTCCTCCTTCTAAACTCCTCAAGCAGTCACTTGGTATCAACTTTGGTTCATGTTTTACTTCATGTTATCTTGTGTCTAACTGTGAAAACTTTGTATTGACTTTATCTTGAGATAAACAAGTTGCAAGTTGAAGCTTTATGCTGAAGACTTAAATCTTCCTTTGTGTTGGACAAACTCCTTTGTTGAATCAATATTTCTTTGTGATTTATCAATCATTGTCAAGTGTTATGCTTTTAAAACTTGAAATTACTCTTTGCTAGTAGATTCTTATTTAGATGTTTTACTTGGTTAATCATTGTTTGTGTCATTCAATGAACCTTTGTTTTGGATCATTGCATTCAGTTCATATGCTTTACATGATTAGTTGATCATGATGGTGATTGGTAGCATGTCACTTCAAAAGTTATTTTGTTATCACTTACCTACTCGAGGAAGAGCAGGAGTTAAGCTTGGGGATGCTGATACGTCTCCGACGTATCTATAATTTTTGATGTTCCATGCTTGATTATATATCAGTGCCACATGTTTTTACAATGTTTTTATATCATTTTGGCATAATTTATGGAACTAACCTTTTACCAAGATGCCCAGTGACAGTTCCTATTTTCTGCTGTCTTTTTATTTCAGAAAAGTTGTTCTAAGAAGTTTCTCGGATTGCTCTCAAAATTTACTGGAATTGTTTCCAATATGAAATGAAGACGGAGCCCGAAGGACAGCCGGAGGGGAGGCACAGGGGCTCCAGGAGCCACCTGGTCGCGCCCCCCCCCTTGGCCGCGCGTGGGGCCCACCTGCGGCCCCTGTCCATTGCCTCGCGTCACCCCTTCGCCTATAAATTCCCCTCTGACCTAAAAACAGAGGAGAACTGATCACAATTTCTAGAATACGTCCGAGGCCGCCGCCATCTCAAACCCTAGTTTGGGAGGGTTCAGAAGCTCTTCCCGGCACCCTGCCGGAGAGGGGAATCGATGCCGGAGGCATCTACATCACCATGCCTGCCTCCGGAGTGATGCGTGAGTAGTCCACCACGGGACTACGGGTCCATAGCAGTAGCTAGATGGTTGTCTCTCCTCCTTGTACTCCATTGCTTAGATCTTGTGAGCTGCCTATCATGATCAAGATCATCTATTTGTAATTGCTTAGATCTTGTGTTTGCATGGATCCGATGAATTGTGGAAGTCATTACTTTTGTTCAGTTATGTGTTTCATCTATGATCTTGCATGCTCTTCGATGCTAGTGGTTGCTTTGGCCAAGTAATTGTTAGTGTTGTATGAGGGAGTATTTATGCTAGATAGTGGGTTCATCCCTCTCTTTGTCTGGGTTCGGTGACAGGAACGGTCAAGGCTAGAGATGTGATGTTGCCACTAGGGAGAAAACAGCGATGTGATTTCTTCGTGTTATCTACATTGCTTACATTATGCACTTTGCTTATTGCAATGATCTGTTGCTTGCAACTTAATACTTTTGGGTGACATGCTGGATAGCGATCCTAGAGTGAATTATTAGTCATAGATGCAGTTGGATGACGGTCTATTTATTTTGACGTAATGCCCATATTAGATGAAGCGGTGAACTATATTGTTTTATGATAGCCTTGTTGTGCGCCTACAATTCTGTCAATTGCCATGCTGTAATTTGTTTACCCATCATGTATATCTTTTGGAGAGACACCTCTAGTGAACTGTGGACCCCGGTCCTATTTCCTACATTGCTTACAACCGTTTTCATAGCTTTTCATCATCATTTGCTTGCTGGTCATATTTCATCATCATCATATTTTACATCCACACATTTAATTCTTTGTGTTTGGCAAGCCGGAGAGATTGACAACCTCTCTGTTTTGTTGGGGCAAAGTAGTTTGTTTGTGATTGTGTGTAGGTCCGCGTTAATCTACAAGCGCCAGAGTGGATTGACACCTTGCTAAGCCTTCTCCAAGTCCTACTGGATTCGATAACCTTGGTTTCGTAATCAAGGGAAAACTTCTTCTGTGCTGCATCATACCTTCCTCTTGGGGTCTCCCAACAACACGCCATCACCGGTCTTGTGAATGGTGAAGTGCTCTTGGCTGATATGTTGCACTTGGTCAAGGATGAGACATAAGGTGCATAGACTGGGTTTTTCATCTCATGCATGGCCCAATGCAATTCACACTTGATAAAATTCATGACATCAATCTCATAGCCTTGGCAATTCACACCGGCATTGAGAACCTCATAAGAGTGGAGGAGAAGATTGACTAGACCACCTCGAATAGCATCCACATTCCCGGCTTGAGGGGAAATGTTGTAACGAAACATGCGAAGGAGTATGTTGAACGTGGGAAGGAGATCCTTGTTCGTACCCACGGAGGCCTTGTTGAGGTAAAGAGGGGCCATTTTGCGCTTCTCATATTGCAAACCTTCCACATGCATAACTGTCCCTTGTGACTCCTCACCATGGCGAAAAACATATCCAAGCAGCTCAACAAACCTTGTCATGGAAGACTCACACTTGATAGGCCCAGTCATCCAAGTCAACTTGACATCTTCATCACTCCCAAACTGAACTGTGGCGAAAAACCGCTGCACAAACTTGATACTGTAGTTTTGTTGGGTGACCATGAGCGGCTCAAGCCCAAGCTTGCGAACAATCCACACAGCCTCTTGAAAGTACAGCTTGGTGCTCAAGTCGGTGAGATTGAGTACCTTTTGCACACACACGGCATTGGCGGCCGAAAGCTTCTCATATAACTCCTTCATCACAAGCTCTTGCTCTTTTCTCCAAAAGTTAGGATCCGTTGACGTTTGCGGCATGTCAAACAACGGCTGTTCCCTCATGTAGCAAAACTCAGTCTTACTCATGCCAATCACGGTGGTCAAGTTATCAAACCTTGCCTTCTTTGCCCTCTCATTTTCCATGAATTGAGCTTCGACCTTTTCCCTCTCAGCAGCAGCCTTCTTCTCTCTAGCAGCAGCACCACGGTCAACTTGTACACGACGGCCATGCGCATCTACCTCAAAATAAGCCCGAGTCCTTGACTTTCTTTGCGGTTTCTCGGAGTTGTGATCAGATGCTTTGTAGCTCTTGTTATCTGTGAATAAAGAGATAGAGGATAGCAAGGGGATGAGCATACATGTCTAGAAGTGCCAAAAGGAAACAATTAGAGAGCAAAAATCACCAAGACTTGATCTACACCGGAGTTTCCGGTCTCAGGGGCCGGAATCTCTGGCCACACCAGAGTCTCCGGTCTGGACAGACCGGAGTCTCCGGCCCTGAGGCTGGAAAGCTAGGGTTAGGTCAAAAATTGTTGCAAAGTGCTCTAAAATTGTTACCACTAGAAGAAAGAATGCCAACAATATGATTCTACACCATAGAGAGCAATAGAACATCCCTCAATCCATCAATCTAGGGAAAAACATAGGGAGAGAGAGAGGAATACCATTGCCCTTCATGGTGGAGACCAACGAGGGAGAGGAGGATCCCCGGCGTTGGAGAGGCGGAGGAGGCCGGCGGCACGGCGGAATCCGGCGGCTGAAGGCAGCCGGAGATGCTCTTCCACGCAGGGCGGCGGCAGGGGGTGGTTTGTGGTCGTGGGTGGAAGAGGAGTTGTGATTCAACTCCTCACCCCTATCCCCTTTAGGAACCGCTGGAAACTGCCGAGACCGGAGTCTCCGGCCTAAGCACACCGGAGTCTTCGGTGCTACCGGAGTCTCCGTGGCTTAGGGCAGAGACTTAGGTCAGACCGGAGTCTCCGGTGTTGCACACCAGAGTCTCTGGCCCCCACTTCTCAGAATTGCTATTTATGGTGTTGGACATGTATGTGGCAAGATGATAGGGGCAAACCCGTTGAAGAAGTTCACGCCCGAGGGAGGCCCGATCTTCATGTCGTAGGATCAAAACGGGGAGGGTAACTAGCTGCAAGCAGCGGGGATAACTAGCTTTATACCTGCCATGGTTGGATGAGACTCGTACGTTGGGGATGGTTGACCAAAGCTACAAGAACTTCAACCCGCTGTCCGAACAATCGCAGAACCACAAACCGGGACTAACCCACACAAAACGACCGGAACCGTAGAGCACGAATTAGGGGGAACCAGAGGCTCCTTCTCGCGAATCCGGATGAACTCACAAGAGCAAAGGAAGTAAGGATCTCTCAGATCTCAAGCAGTCTTGGTTGCAAAGCTTTTAGCTGGTTTTGGTTTGACAAAAGGCCCCTAAAACGTTGGGGAAGATGGAGTTTTATAGCCGGGACAACCCCCCTTAGATAGGTGTGAAAAGGATACTAAAAGGTTCAGAATTCGAATGGGCTTTTTGGGAGAGGAGCAGTCAACTTGGTGAGTTATTGGAGAACTCCTCGGAAATTCGCGAAGCATATAACAGCCTGGACACCTTCCACCAAAACGGTAATTACTTGAGCTACACAACTCCAAATGATGTGACGTTTTTTGGGTTGGAAAGTAAACTTCAAGGCCCCATCTCTGATCCATGTGGGTGTGGCATAATGAAATATCAGAGACAAATTTCTGGCAGAAAACATATTCACTTGAAACTTGTTTTCTTCAACTTTGTTTCTTTACGGGCTTGGAAATTGTTGAACTCCTTCTACAATAAACCTGATTCCAATAGAAGGATAAGAGGTTGAAAGCATTGCAATCTCACATATATAATAATATGGATTTAGGTTAGCGTTCACCTTGGCATGTGTTTGCTTGTTTCGGCTAAGCAGTTCTTTCCAACTAAATTGTGCACCTTGTTAGAAAGTCACGTATGATGTTCCTATGTGCTCATCATCCTCCCTACCTTGATGAAGAGTCATCCTCGACTCTCTTTGTTCTACAAAAGATAAGTAGAAGGACAATAGATAATGTTTGTGCAAACGAAATGTAAAATCTTCAATTGTAGCTTTCACCTTAGAATTGTGTTGCATCTGCTCATGTATTTGTTTGTCACAACTAGTATCTTGTCCATATATGGTTAGTATTGTGTTGATGGTCGTTATGTCCTCATCATCCTCCCTCCCTTGATGAAGAGTCGTCCTCGACTCTAGCTGGTTAGCACACAAATGAAAAGAGGGCAACACCAAGTAATAATGCAAAGGTTTCATAATGTGAAGAATTGGAGTGTTCAACTTTGCTAACTTATTATCAATGACAACAAGATGTTTTGCTTGTCTCAGTAGTTCCTTCCAACAAACATTTTTCTGGAGTAAAAATTTATAATCAGTCATGATCATTATTATGTGACTCTCTCTTTCTTGGAGAAAACTCATTCTCAACTCCTTGTTGTCC
This sequence comes from Puccinellia tenuiflora, assembly GCA_012064385.1. NCBI lineage: Eukaryota > Viridiplantae > Streptophyta > Magnoliopsida > Poales > Poaceae > Puccinellia > Puccinellia tenuiflora. Next base: position 965,402 of record QRDG01002040.1, read on the forward strand.
ACAGAATAATGATACGAGGACACAAGAAAGTAATTAGGCAGTGGGAAACTCAAATACTTATGTGTGATTGTTAAGTTTTTGAAATCATTTGCGGTCTCCCCAAGGTTGATAAACACATAATGCTTGATGGGCGATGCACATGATGTCCCATATAATTTTTCTCGAATTTCATCTCTCCATTTTTTCAGATTATCATAAGTAGATAACTCTGGGTGCATCAAAATTGATGATCTTTTCTGTTTTACCTCGTTGAGTACCTCCACGCCTTTGGAAAAATCAATCCTCACATATGCTTTATGTGTAGTAGTGCTCCATGTGCCCCATAATTGCTCTTTTATCACCTCCTCCCATCGTTGCAAGAGGGCAGCAAGGTATGATCTCAAAACCTGCATATTATGCAAAGAAGAAGAACTTTGTGAGCTGTTAGTAAGAGTAAAAGCTTCACTCCTTTCTGTTGGTGTATCACTTGTCTCACTGATTTTGTGGTTGATGGTCTCATTCTCACATTTGGTGGACTCAAACAACTCACTAATGCTCTCGCTCTCATTGTATGGAATATTTGGTGGTGGAGCTCTCATCTCTCTATCCTCTTCATGAACAACCTCAACCTCATATTTGGTGGACTCACTAATCCTCTCATTTTTTTGTGTGGAATAGTAGGTGGTGAGTCACTCATCTCTCTTATATTATGTTGGAGGCTCTTACTTTCACTTGTGGTGGCATCACACAACTCACTAATTATGGCACTCTCAATTTCTAGAATTTTAGGTTGTGGATGACACATCTCTCTAATATTTCCGCTCAGATGTTGATGGGGGGATACTTTATGGGTAGGCCCATGGACCCGGAAAGTAGACCCGCCAAGACCAAGAAGGCCAAAGCCGAGTCACGTATCAAGTCGCATGGGCTGGGCTGGAGACAAGCCGGCCAGGGCCCATGATGAAGAAAGGACCCGTCCGGAAGGAGTCCAAGTACAACCCGGAGTCTAAACTTGGAAGACCAAGACGTAGAGTAGGACTCCGTGTTTTAGTATGACTCGGTGTAAAGTGTAAGTCCAGAGACCCGGCAGCCTTTATAAGCGGGGTCCTGGACCTTAGATCGACAAGTTCCAAGAGAGAAGTTCTAAGCTTCAACCGATAGAGAAACCCTAGCCACCAGAGAGAAGTCGCCGGCTCCTAAGTTGTGGGAGCCGGGTCCTTGTAATCGAGACATATCAAGAGCAATAACAAAGAAGCAGGAAGTAGGTCTTTACCTCGAATCAGAGGGGCCGAACCTGGGTAAATCCTTGTTCCTTGGCGAGATTAACCGTTCCAGCGTACTTCAGTCATCAATGGCCCCAGAACTCATCTTCCGTGAGGAAGAACTTGCCGTGACAACCCCACGACAGTTGGCGCCCACCGTGGGGCCTACGGTGACACGAGGAGTCGAGATCGTTGGAGCTGCTCGTCGAGCCATGGAGAAACTCGCCATCGGGCGGGTCTACACTGATGAGCATGGAGAGACAGAGATCGATGACTCAGGCTGGACCTCGGAGATGAACGAAGTCGACGAGGGCTATCAGCTTGTCTTTGGAGGAATCAACGTGTTCGTCGGGATGGTGTGCGCGTCGGGTCTTCGCGAGAACTCGGCGGAGTCAGTGCCAGAGCTAACTGTTATCGTCGAGTCCGACGGCGAGGAGTCGGTCGGAACTTCAGAAGTCGGCATCATCGCCGAGTCTGAGGGACCCCTAGCTGAGGAGCCAGAGGTGATGCAGGAGTCAGATTCAGATTATGATGCAGATTCAGAGTCCATCCTACCCTTGTTTGAAGATCGGCTTGGGTATGGGATAGAGGAAGAGGATTACGAGGAGTCGCCAGTACGCACTCGTGTTGTGGGAGTCTACATGTCTGGAAACACTGGGAATCAGTTTGATACAACTCTATTGACAAAGGAGATTAATGCAAGTAATGCCGCAGAGAGGGCGGCCGAGTTAACCAACGCTCGTGCTGCGTTGGAGAAGCAATTAGCTGATATCACAGAGGCAAACCGTAGACTAGCTGCGGAGCAGGCCCGAGTCCAGGATGAAGCTCAGGTCGTGCGGAGGCGCCGCGAGGAGCTTACTTCAATTCAACATCGCCGAGCCAGGAGTCGCTTGCATGATGGAGTCCACATCAATCCAACCAATTTATTCACCACACTCAATGGTCCAGGCAGAGGAGCCGGACTAGGAGGCTCAGCGGCAGCAGGAGGCGCCGCAGGAGGAGCCGGAGGAGCACCACCACCACCACCACCACCACCACCACCCCCAGAAGGATCGGGAGGCAGCCGTGCTAACGGACCACCGCCTGAAGGAGGAGTCAGAGGAGGAGCATCTGGTGGCTTAGGGTCACAGCCCAACAGATTTCATACTCCAGAGGGACATTATTCCAATCCCATGGACAACGTTCACGCGGCGACTCTGAGATTGGAGAATATTGTGGTACCAGAGGGACCAGCAGGACAGGAGACTCGGGAGGCTATCGAGTTACTGAAAACAGCCTTGACTCAGCAGGCTCTGTATCCAGCTTTTCCGGATGCAAGTAGGCTACACTCAACGCCCTTTAACTCAGGTACGAGGAGTCGGCACGGCGAGTCCAACCCGGCAAACTCTACGAGTGCAAGGCGTCGTGAACTAGCGAGGAATCGTGCAAACATACCAACGGCTTCACAAGCTCAGCTAGTGGTTGATGAAGCAAGGCAACGACGAGAGAGAGAAGCAGCAAGAGCTCGGGAGGCAGAGAGGGACAGAGCGATAGTGCTTGCAGCCAACCCGCCTCAGCCGAGCCGGGTCCACGAGGAGGTGACTTCTCCCGGTGCGTCCCCAGCATTAACAGGACCAGAGTGTTTGTCCGATGCCATCAGATCCGAGTCCTTCCCTAGTAGTTTCAAGGAGCCGCGCAAGGTTCCAAACTATGAGCCCAACATGGACCCGACCTCTTGGTTGGGTACATACGAGATGGCAATGAGTATTCGCAATGCCACAGGTAATCTGTGTGCCAAGTTCATGTATCTTATGATGGAGGGAGCAGCCAAGGTGTGGATGCGCAACTTGCCTCCTAGGTCAATCAACTCTTGGGAGCAGTTGAAGGCGGCTTTTATTCAGAATTTCCAAGGCACATGCAAGAAACTCAGCACCATTGAGGACCTGGAACGATGTGTCCAGAGGAAGGGCGAGTCAGCAAGGCACTGGATGAAGCGAGTCTCAGAGATCATTAACTCCTCACAAGGACTCCCACCAGTTTCAGTCTTAATGGCGATGGAGAGAAATTGCAGTTACAATCCCTTGAGTTGGAAGCTAGGTCGTATGAAGGAGAGCCTGAATCAAGGTATTCCCCTTACGATTGGTGAGATCATGGCGGGTGCTAATAAGCACGCAGCCACAGACAAAACAAAGGATCAGGAGGAAGGAACTAAAGGACAAGGTGGCAATGGTCAGAACCAGAACCAGAATCAGAACCAGAATCAAGGTAGTGGCAAGAGGCCGTATGGAGACAACTCTGACCTAGTGGCCAACACAAACACTGGAGTCAGGCGTAAGGACAACAATTCTGGTGGATACCAAGGCCGCACTCCAAGCACAGAGGAGGTCTTGAGAATTCCATGCCCTAAACATGCCAAGAATGGTAGATGTGGTCATACCCTGGGACAGTGCGTAGATTTGCAGCGCGCCAGGTTCCAAGGGCCAGGAGGAGGTAACAACAATGGTGGATATAGGGGAAACAATGGAGCCGGAGGACCCGGCAATAATGGTGGAGGAGCCGGCAATAACCCAAACCAACCTCAAGGAGGAGGTCACCAGCAGGGCGGGTTCCAGCAGAACCCGAAGCAGCTTCATGAGGGCAATGGTCAGTATTATGTCACAACTCGGCAGCACAACCCGAGTCATGGCAGCTACCATGTCTTCACGACTAGTACGTCCAAGCGTTCCAAGAAGTTGAAAGTCAGAGCAGTTAATGCAGTAGAGCCGGCCCTTCCACAGTGGCTCAGGTGGTCAGAGCAAACCATCATATGGAGTCGGGCAGATCATCCTCCAAGAGTCGACGAGCCAGGGCAGCTAGCCTTGGTGGTGGCACCTCAAGTTGGGGGCTATACATTGAACAAAGTGCTTATGGATGGTGGAAGTAGTATCAACATCTTATATTACGACACGTTCAAGAGGATGCAGCTGCAAGATAGACAGCTAATTCCAACAGAGACAGTGTTCCACGGGATAGTACCAGGGAAGTCGGCTAAGCCCATTGGTAAGATCTATCTTGAGGTTGCTTTTGGCACAGTGGAGAATTTTCGTTCAGAGATTATGCCCTTTGAGGTAGTGGACCTTAAGAGCCCATATCATGCTCTTTTTGGTCGACCTGCATATTTTAAGTTTATGGCCAGGCCATGTTATGTGTACTTGAAGCTCAAGATGCCAGGTCCAGCAGGAATCATCACAGTTAATGGCAGCAGACAGATGGCATTGGAGTGCGAGATTGGTGATGCAGCCATGGCTGAGACAGCTTGTGCTCAAGAGGAGCTGAAGTTTTACAAGGCAAACGTGGATCCGGAGGACAACTCGGTCCTTAAGAAGCCGGCCACAGAGGAGAAGATGAAATTCAAGTCAGCTCAGGACACAAAGCAAGTCGACTTTACCCCTGGTGACTCTTCCAAGCAGTTCACCATTGGGGCACACCTCTCTGATAAATAGGAAAGCGCGCTCGTCGAGTTCATCCGTGAGAACCGGGACGTTTTTGCATGGAAGCCATCCGACATGCCAGGAGTCCCGAGAGAACTCGCCGAGCACAGCTTGCACGTTAATCCTAATGCAAGACCAGTCAAGCAGGGTCTGCGCAAGTTTCATGATGACAGGAGGAAAGCCATAGGAGAAGAGGTGGCTCGGCTCCTCGCAGCCGAGTTCATCAAGGAGGTCTTTCACCCAGAGTGGGTGGCCAATCCAGTGTTGGTACCAAAGAAGACAGGAGAGTTAAGGATGTGCATTGACTTCACGGGCCTGAACAAGCATTGCCCTAAGGACCCGTTTGCACTACCTCGCATAGACCAGATCATAGACTCCACAGCGGGGTCAGAGTTGCTTTGTTTCTTGGATGCATATTCAGGGTACCATCAGATCAGACTCAACATAGAGGATGAGTTGAAAACGTCCTTCATCACGCCCTTTGGAGCATTTTGTTACACAACAATGCCCTTTGGACTCAAGAATGCGGGAGCTACATATCAGAGATGTATTCAGAATTGTTTCAAGAAACAGATTGGAAGGAATATTCACGCTTATGTGGATGATGTGGTGGTCAAGTCTCAGAAGGCCGACTCTTTGATAGCAGACTTGACAGAAACCTTTGAGAACCTACGCAAGTATAAGATGAAGCTCAACCCGACCAAGTGTGTCTTTGGAGTCCCTGCTGGCAAACTCCTAGGCTTCATCGTTTCAGAGAGAGGCATTGAGGCAAATCCAGAAAAGATCAAGGCTATCCATAACTTGCAGAAGCCGACTTGTCTGAAGGACGTCCAAAAGCTTACTGGGTGTGTGGCGGCTCTGAGCAGGTTTATTTCCAGACTCGGGGAGAAGGCGGGTCCTCTCTACCGACTCTTGAAGAAGTCAGACAAATTCCTATGGGATGAAGAGGCTGACCGTGCTTTTGAGGAGTTGAAGAAAACTTTATCAACAGCACCAGTGCTTGCAGCTCCTACAGATAAGGAGCCCATGCTATTATATGTAGCTGCCAACGAGAGAGTTGTCAGCGCAGTGGTAGTTGTGGAACGTGCAGAGGAAGGAAAGGAGTACCCAGTGCAGAGACCTGTCTACTACATCAGTGAAGTCCTCACAGAGTCAAAGCAAAGGTACCCTCAGTGGCAGAAATTAGTTTATGGAGTTTTTCTCGCAAGTAGAAAGCTCAAGCATTATTTCCAAGAGCATCCGATTAAGGTGGTGAGTTCAGCACCGCTAGCAGATATTATACGCAACAGAGAGGCAACAGGGCGAGTCGCCAAGTGGGCAATTGAGTTGGGTCCTTATCATATCACATATGAGCCAAGGACAGCGATCAAATCTCAAGCTTTGGTGGATTTTGTCAATGATTGGACAGATTTTACATCTTCACCAAGCACCCCTTGCACCAAGTATTGGACAATGCACTTTGATGGGTCCAGACAGTTGGAAGGCTCAGGAGCCGGCGTGGTGTTAACCTCACCTAAGGGAGATAAGTTAGCATACGTCCTTCAGCTACACTTTGATTGCACCAACAACATGGCAGAGTATGAGGCTTTGCTACATGGCCTGCGTTTGGCCAAGGAGATGAACATCAAGCGTATCAGATGCTTTGGAGACTCGGATCTCGTAGCTCAGCAAGTATCTGGAACTTGGGACTCGAAGGATGCAAACATGGCAGCTTATAGAAGAGCGGTCGAACAGATAGCCGGGTTCTTTTCTGGTTATCAAGTGGAGCATATTGACAGACGTAAGAACGAAGCCGCTGATGCGTTATCACGACTCGGCTCTCGTCGTGAGAAAGTACCACCAAATGTGTTCTTAGATGAGCTTCATCACCCTTCAGTCAAGCTACCCACAGAGGAGGAGTTAGCTTTTCCAGACCCAGAGTCGGCACTTGTTGCAGCAGTACGAGCAATCCCAACGTGGACAGAGCCCTACCTAGCCTATCTCCTGCGGGGTGAACTCCCAAAGGATGAGGTCAAGCGAAAGCAACTCATCAGACGATGCAAGTCCTATACAGTCATTAACGGCGAGTTATATAGAAGAAGCGTTACTGGAGTCTACCAGAGATGTGTGTCTCCAGAAGAGGGCAGGCAAATATTGCAAGAGATTCATGCAGGAGATTGTGGTCATCATGCATCCACTAGATCCTTGGTGTCAAAAGCTTTCAGACACGGGTTCTTTTGGTTGACAGCACATTTAGACGCAGAGAGGATAGTTCGAGTCTGTGATGGATGTCAAAGGTACGCAAGGCAAGACCACGTGCCAGCTCAAGAACTCAGAACCATCCCTATCACTTGGCCATTTGCAGTTTGGGGACTCGACATGGTGGGCCCTTTCTCAAAGTCGCCTTGTCAGAAGACCCATCTGCTAGTAGCAGTTGACAAGTTCACCAAGTGGGTGGAGGTAGAACCCGTCAGCAGAGTCGACGGTGCATCAGCTGTGAGATTCTTCAAGAAGATAGCCACACGTTTTGGGTATCCTCACAGCATCATTACAGACAATGGTACCAACTTATCAGTCGGGGAGATGGCCAAGTTTTGCGGTGAGAACAACATCAGACTCGACCTAGCCTCAGTGGCACATCCACAGTCCAATGGACAAGCAGAGAGGGCAAATCAGGAGTTGTTGAAGGGAATTAAGCCTCGGCTCCGAGTCCCTTTGCTAAGAGCCGCCGGGTCTTGGGTTGAGGAGCTACCAGCAGTGCTTTGGAGCATCAGGACGACTCCTAACAGATCTACTGGCTTCACACCTTTCTTCATGGTGTATGGAGCAGAAGCTGTCTTGCCAAGCGACTTGTTGCACGACTCGCCACGAGTCGCCAATTATGTTGAGACAGAAAATGAACTCGCCCGACAGGACTCGGTCGATGCACTTGAGGAAGCAAGGGAGCTAGCCCTCGAGAGATCAGCAGTTTATCAGCAGGACTTGCGGCGATATCACGCACGCAGAGTCAAAACCAGGACTTTCCAGGAAGGAGACTTAGTGCTTCGCCTTGTCCAGAGTAAGGAAGGGATGCACAAGTTATCTCCACCATGGGAAGGACCGTTCGTCATAAGCAAGAATCTGAACAATGGATCGTACTATCTGATGGATGTGCGAGAGCCGGCAAGTGTAGGCAAAGGAGCTGATACAGCTCATACTCTAGATCCTTATGCAGAGGCAAAGAGGCCTTGGAACATAGCTCAGCTACGTCCATATTATACCTAAGTTGTAATAGATTCATGAGTTGAAAGGCAATGAGCCCAGTGAGCCATGCCTAGATGTAATCGAATTATTATGATCAAATGAAATAAAGCCGGCTTCTGTGAACATGAGTCCTTTAGTCGAGTCACCCAGTGAGTGCGCTTTGTTCTTTAAATTTGATCATCAGGTTCTTGGGGGCTTGCTTTTCAGTGAAAAAAGTTAAGCTTAAACTCTTGGACCCGGCACAGTAGCCAAATTCTCCTAGTTTTCTCGCTGGTAAGTCAGATGCATCCTGCACAATATGATCTATCTACAGGCATGACTTGTTTCTTTCTCTTATGGATCCTAAGGAACATATGAGTTAAGAACCTGTCAGCACAAGCTGTACGAGAAGTCATGCAGGGCCTACTTATTCATCAGTGAAAAACTAGACGGGTTATAAGAACCAAGCCGATTGGCACAAATTCAAAACAGCTAACAAGCTAAATAGTTTACAGCACCAGTAGTGCATCATTACATTCCAAAGTAGCTAGCAAGCTACATAGTTTAAAGCCATCAAGAAATAAGTTATTACAAACTAGAAGTCATCTAAAGAATTGTCTTTTAAAGGAGCTGAGTCCTTGACTGGAGCTGTGGAGTCCTTAGCTGGAGACTTGTATTTCGCCTGTGCAGCAGATGCAGAAGTCGACTTCCCAGGAGATTTTGTGGCAACTTTCTTCGTCTGGTAACCAGTTCCCCTGGGGTTCTTCATGTGTTTGCTCAACTCCTCTTGAATTTGGGAGCCGCCAGTTGCGACTCTTGAAGGGGTGGGCGCAGCAGGAGTCTTCAGCGTGGGCTCTGCACCAGTCAAGTCGCCAGCCTTAGGAGCAGCTGGAGTGGAAGAGCCTGGCCCAGTTGATGGGGCACCAGTCATATCCTGTGAGGGACGCCCAAATTTTACGATTGGAGGAACTCCTGGATTAACCCTCTTGTTCTCCAAGTCATAGTGATGAACCCATACCTCCGGGTCCATCTTGTCGGCGATTTCGCAGGCGTTAGGCCGCACTAGCAACTCCTCAGCTTTAAAGTCATCCTGGGTGAAGGGTTTGCCATCTTCATGCTGCTCTGGCTTTCCCATAGTGAGCATTGCCGGCTCCAGGACGGTGGGGTAGTAGCTGTGGGCCAGCGCAAGTATTCTTATAGCAGATCTCCTCATGGAAGATTGTTTCCACAGTCGTACATAGCCGGGTGCTCTGGACAACTCGTCCACCAGACGCTCAGGCTCTTTGGGGCACTTGCCTTTATGATTCAGATACTTGACCACAGAACGGGCTCCCTCTTGTAGCCCGTGGCAGTAATCAAGCATCTCAGACAGTTGTTTGCTTGTGGGCAATTTAAGCTTTGGGGAGTCAGCCCCTGCAGAAAGGAAAACAAGAAGTCATTATCAGTTGGAAAGCAATTCAGAAAGGTACAAAAGGAAACAAGCAAAAGTCATAAACTCACCAAATATATGCTGACACATTGCACCAATGCCCTTCTTGCAAGTGTTGAACACGGCTTGTAGGTCATTGTGTGCCTTCTGAGCAATCTTTTTGGCCTCAGCCGACTCTTTTTTCACCTGCTCCAGTTGAGCAGCTAAAGCCTTCAGATCCTTCTCAAGCTGAAGAGAGTGTTCTTTTTCGGCCATGGCAGATCTGGCACTAGCAGCTGCCTGGTCTTCAAGTTCTTTCATATCTCTCTTCATTTTGGAGACGATGCACTGCAATTACAAGTCATCAAGCGCAAGTGAGATCCACAAGTCAAATACAGAACTCATGAGCTCCAAGTCGTCACAAGTTAACAACTTGGCGCTTGGGGGCTACTCAGGAGTCAATTCTTTCTATCAGAAAAGCAGGCATGAGTCCTAATCAACAAGTCATAAGCTCCAAGTCGCCACAAGTTAGCAACTTGGCGCTTGGGGGCTACTGGCAGATCAGAATTTTTTCCTCAGGTTAATTATGAATAGTGTGGGCGTATTGGTAGCTCCAAGTCGTCGCAGGCTAACAACTCGGCGCTTGGGGGCTACTCATGCAGAAATTTTTGGTCTAAGGACCCGACAGACAGTAAATTATCAGCCCCGAGTCCTAGTAGAGCTAAGGACTCAGGCCTTGGGGGCTACAGTATGCAAGTTTGTTCTACCTACCAAATGATTTGATTTCAGGATGAAGCACCTATCCCAGTCACAAGTCGCCACAGACAGGTGCTTGGGAGCTACTGAGATAGGATGATGCCAGAAAGCATGAAAGGAGAAGTCAGACAAACTTACCTCATGAACCATGTGAAGAGACCTAAGAGCCGTCTGCTCGTCGTCCTTCAGCCTAGCAGCTTGATCGTTCAAGTCGATTGCTTCAGCGTAGGCTTCGGAAAATGACATGTTATCTGCCACCCGAAGTCGACTGTAGTCAGTAGATGACTTGATCTTGATTGATGGAGAGGCTGCAGGAGTCGGCTTGACAGGAGCCGGCTGAACTGGAGGCGCAGAATCAGGAGTCACAGCACCAGAGCTGGGCTGGACTGTTGTTGGAGTCGACGCTCGAGCCTTTGAAGAGGACTCGGGGACAGTAGGAGTCGTGGTTGCGCCGGCTGATGCAGCGATGGAGGGACCCGTCCTCGTACTGGTTGTCTGAGAAGTCGATGGAGGGGCAGGTCCACGCCCAGAGGAGACATCAGCCATTCCTGGAAGCTTTGTCACCTTGGCACAAGGCCGAGCCCTGAAATATGCAGAGATAGAAATCAATAAACCTAGTGAAAGGAAAGATCAGAAGTCATACAATTGCAAGTACAGAGACAAAAGAGTTTTACCCAATATTTGTCTCCAGATCCAAGGCGGTCTGAGAGTTTGAAGAAGGCATTGACAAGCCAGAGCTGTAAGAGTCGTCCTTCTGGGGAGGAGAGGCCGATTTCCGTTGGTGTGAGACTGGCAGAGGCTCAGGAGCATCTGCAGGCCCATCGGAACGTAGCTTCCTCTTCCTAGCAGCGATAACACTCTGCATTTGCTCTTCAGGCTTAGTGGGAGAGCGAGAGGACCCAAGGACTCGTGAGAGTGGTACCTTGGGAACAGCCTCTCGAGAGCCATTGTTGTTCGAGGCTGGAGAGGATGAGGAGTGACTCCTAGCAGAGGACTCTGCAGATGGAGATGGTTGAGCAGCAGCAGAGGCTGTGTCAGTTGGCTTGGTGGGAGGAGCCTCTGGAGAGGACTCGTCATCGTCAGTTTCTTCTACAATGGGAGCCTCTTGGGAGGACTCCTCTTCATCAGCATTCTTGGTGGGAGCCTCGGGCGAGGACTCCTCATCATCACCACCATCATCAGCAGGAGCCTCTCGGGAGGACTCCTCATCCGCATCATCAGTATCATCTGCCACAGTGGTTTGATCTGTGGCAGGGATTTCCTCTTCAGCTTCAGCCTCAGCTTCAGCTTTATTCTTAGAGCCAGCTCCAGAAGCCGGCTTCCAGAAGGAGTCGGTGAGCTGCAAACGAGTTAGCAAACATGAGTCAGCAAGCAATACAAGTGAAGTCAAGGTTAAAATAAAGTGGAGAGTGATACTTACATCAGGAGCCGGGTGGGTCGAGCAGAAGGGTTGGAGCCCGAAATAAGCTTGATCCTTCACCGGCTTCCCAGTCAACTTCTTGATGAGTCGACCAAGTTCCGGTCCATCGGACAGCTGCTCCGTAACCCGGAGGTCATCACCAGCGCATCTAGTATATGTGCAGATCAGTCGAGTCCTAGGACTCAGCGGCTGGATTCTCCAGGTTGTCCAGCAACGGACCAAATCCATGTTCTCCAAATTGTGGGACAAGAGTGCCCGGATGCGAGTGATGAGAGACTCGACCCTTGGCCGGTCGGCCTCTGGGCACCTGGCTTTCATTAGAGGAGTCGCCCGGAGGCGTGCCTCAGAGAACAAAGGAAGCTTAGGTTCATTTGCAGGAGAAGTGTCCTTGCAATAAAAGAAAGTCCTTTGCCAATCTTTGATGCGATTTGGGAAGACTGGCTTAGGGAAAACGGAGTTGAGGCGCCGTTGAAGGGCGACGGCGCCACATTGGAGAAGAGGACCCCCAGAGGTTTCAGGTTGGGGATTGCAGTAAAAGAGCTTGAGCCAAAGGTTGATGTCAGGTTTAATTTGGAGGTAATCCTCGCAAAGAACAACGAAATTAGAAAGTGTGAGAATGGAATTGGGAGCAAGATCGTGAATCCGCAGCTCGTAAAGCTCGAGGAGCTGGCGGAAGAAAAAATCGCCGGGGGGAGAAAAGCCGCGGAAAAGGTGCTCGACAAAGACGACAACTTCATCCTTGGCAGGAGAGGGAACAATCTCATCCCCAGGGGCCCGAGCTTGAGCGCTAGAGGGGATCAAACCTGATAACCTGTGGGTCTTCAATTGCTCCGCCGAGACCGTAGATCCACTCCAATCGGCGGAGATCGATCGCTTGGAGGAGGGTTTGGCGGCGGCGGCGGCCGCGGCGGCAATGTTCACCGTCCTGCTCGACGTGGTCGCCTTGGCCTTCGATGTGGTCTTTGAGCGCTTGGGTGCCATGGCGTGCGGGCGGAGCGTGCTGGGCGCGAGAAGAGATGGGCGCGAAAGAGAGGAAGGAGAGGTTTGAGCTGAAGGGGCAAGTGAGGTTTAGGGCTTGACCCTTCGAGATTTATAAAGAGGGGTAAAACCCTAGAGAGTTACAGAGTGGGTCCACAGTTGACTATCGGTAACGTTTCAGTAAAAAACGTTCCAGTGGCTAACAAGATAGATAAGGAGTTGAAACAGAAAAAGTTCAAAGGTCACAGATATGGAAGCAGCCGGCTTGTCCCAGAATGACGAGTCCTGTGACAGTGAAATCAGCTTATATAGCCCTTGTTCGCAAGAGTCACACCAGAACCCGGCCTGCTAGTATGAGGGCAAGAGTGGTGGCTTGAACAAGGGATAAGAGTGGATTCATTTTATATATGTGATATGTTTTTATGCAGGAATTCATCTTGGAGCTAGCAGCAGGCGACTTTGGAGCCATTGGCTCAAGTGGAAGGAGTCGACCCAGAGAGTCGAACCAGCAAGTCAGAGGAAGCCGCCAAGCTGTGCCCAAGATAAATTCGGGGGCTACTGATGGGGGGATACTTTATGGGTAGGCCCATGGACCCGGAAAGTAGACCCGCCAAGACCAAGAAGGCCAAAGCCGAGTCACGTATCAAGTCGCATGGGCTGGGCTGGAGACAAGCCGGCCAGGGCCCATGATGAAGAAAGGACCCGTCCGGAAGGAGTCCAAGTACAACCCGGAGTCTAAACTTGGAAGACCAAGACGTAGAGTAGGACTCCGTGTTTTAGTATGACTCGGTGTAAAGTGTAAGTCCAGAGACCCGGCAGCCTTTATAAGCGGGGTCCTGGACCTTAGATCGACAAGTTCCAAGAGAGAAGTTCTAAGCTTCAACCGATAGAGAAACCCTAGCCACCAGAGAGAAGTCGCCGGCTCCTAAGTTGTGGGAGCCGGGTCCTTGTAATCGAGACATATCAAGAGCAATAACAAAGAAGCAGGAAGTAGGTCTTTACCTCGAATCAGAGGGGCCGAACCTGGGTAAATCCTTGTTCCTTGGCGAGATTAACCGTTCCAGCGTACTTCAGTCATCAATGGCCCCAGAACTCATCTTCCGTGAGGAAGAACTTGCCGTGACAACCCCACGACAGATGTGGTGGAATATCATGTGGTTTATCACTCCTCTCTATAATCTGTTGGGGAACTCTCTCTTCCTCATGTTTGGTGGAATCTCTCAACTCTCTATTATGGTCACTATTGATATATGGAATTTTGGGCTGGGGGGTTTTATTTGGCTTTGGATTCTCTCTCTCACCATTTTGGTGGATCTCACTCAAGTTTTTCTCACTCACTCTCTCTTTCTTTTACAGATCATCCATCAATATTTCTTCAGGTGTCAAAGGGAGCAAAGATATGCGTTCTCCCTTGTATTGGAATGAGAGACGGTTGGCATGGTTGCTGATTTGCACATCATGATCAAACAACCAAGGTCTCCCCAACAGCAATTGGCATGCTTGCATTGGCACCACATCACATTCCACTTGATCTTGATACTACCCAATAGAAAACTGAATGGTAACCATGTTACTTACTTGCAGCGTTCCACAATCATTAAGCCATTGCATCTTGTAGGGACTTGGGTGTCTTCTTTGTTTCAGTCCCAACCTCTCCACTAAATCTGAACTTGCAATGTTATTACAGCTTCCATTGTCAACAATTATGCTGCATACCTTGTTCTTGATGGTGCCACGGGTGTGAAAAATATTATATCGCTGCCCTCTCTCTCCTCTAACTACATTAATGCTAAGCACACGACGGGAAACAAAACAATCTCCCATGTCTTCTCTCCCTCTTTAATCTCATGATCAACTTGTGTTTCACTATCATCATGTTCACTCTCGGACTCCCAATCACCTTGATCATTGATAAATAAAATCTTTTTGCTCGGACACTCTGCAGAAATGTGACCACGTCCTTTGCACTTCCAACACTCAACATCTCGGCTTCCAGAAGAGGCTACAACTGCGGGAGTATTGCTACTTGAAGCAGCAACAACAACACGCTTGTCACCATTACGAGGAGCCGGTGATGATGCCGATGAAGCTGCTGGCCGTCGGGAGGCAGTAGGAGTTGGCTGAAATTGAGAGCCACCATGAGATGCACTTGGCTGCGACCTTTGCCATGGTGTGGTGGTGCGGTTCTGAGATGAACGCACATGACCACTCCGCTGGACCTTCCTCTCTGTGCGCTTTGCTTGCTCCAAAATATCTTGTAGAGAGTTATAGGGAAACATCTCCACAAATTCAGAAATGTCATTGTTGAGACCATGCAAAAATCTTGCCATCTTCGACTCTTCATCCTCATGAATACGAGCACGAACAAGAAGTGATTCCATATCTTTATAGTACTCTTCCACTGTCCTAGTACCCTGGCTGAGACGCTGCAATCTGTTGCGGAGATCTCTGTGATATTGTGAAGGAACAAACCTCCTCCTCATAGCTTGCTTCATTTCTTTCCATGTACCAATGTGATCATGGCCCAACATAAGCTGATTTTCTTGTAGTTGATTCCACCAAGTGAGTGCATAACCAGAAAACTCAACACAAGCAAGGTTTACCCTCTTCGGATCAGCGAGATTGTGGATGCGAAAAATCTGATCACATTGTTCTTCCCAATCAAAATATGCATCCGGGTCTTCCCTTCCTGTGAACTTGGGAACCTGCAGCTTGATTCTTGCCGTATTATCTCGATCATCTTTGTCATGATGTTCATGATGGTGACCATCATCACCATATGCAGAAGCATGACGATATGGAGCACCATCATGGTCATCAAACTCATCACCATGACGACGAGCAGCATGCTCACGTGGGTCAAAGTGGCGTCCATGAGGGCCATTTCCACGTCCTCTATCATGCCCTCCTCGCTGTCCTCCACGGGCAGCAGCACCACGACCTCGAGGAGCACCATCGGTGCCATCAACTTCCAAATCATCTCCACCGTAGTTGCTGAACTCATCTTCACGACCTCTGTCGGCAGCAGCTTCCACTGAATTTTCATCGCCAGCTTCACCGTGGGGGTCAATAGGGTCTTGTCGGTGTGGAACCCCATTGACACGTGCGGGAGGACGCTCAATAAGCATCCTCTCCATGGCTTGAAGGATGTCGTTGCATAGTTGTTGCAGTTCCACGCGCGTGACTTGAACCTCTTTTTCTCCATGATTTTCTCCGTGAACACTCGAACGAGTTCCTGCCATGTTAATGGGCGAAAAGAGGGTGGATTTTTTTTATGGAAATACACAACCTCACCTCTTACTCACCAAAGTTCTTATGAGTTCACACCGAATCGTGGTTCTCTCGGATGTGTTAAAGCGATTGAAAAATAGGGATCAAAGAACTAGCTTCAGTTTTTGGTGGAGCTCTAGGTGGGGTAAACAGAAGGGCTTGTGCTGAAATCAAGTTGATGAAAACCTAGATTTATTTTGATGGAAAAATGGGACCTTGCACCAAGATTGAAAAGCATACAGCACACACACAACTTTCTGAAAATTTTCTACCAAGCTGAAACCTTTGGATCTTGCTCAACACTTTCTAAATTTTTTTCACTTCTTTTTCTCTTTTTTCTTTTTTCTAGCAACCCAACTAAATCTAAAAGACAACTACAAACATGAACTTGGTGCAGATCTAAAAGATGGGAAACATGCAAGGAATGCAACAACAAGATCTCAGCACCAACAAGGCTTTGGGATTTATTTTTGGTGAGGCTTTGGACTATAGGACAGAAAATATAGCAACAAAACCTACCGATCTAAAGGGATGATAGCAAGATGAATATGAAAACAGATCCTACCGTGTAAACGAAAGCTCTGATACCAGATGATAGGGGCAAACCCGTTGAAGAAGTTCACGCCCGAGGGAGGCCCGATCTTCACGTCGTAGGATCAAAACGGGGAGGGTAACTAGCTGCAAGCAGCGGGGATAACTAGCTTTATACCTGCCAAGGTTGGATGAGACCCGTACGTTGGGCATGGCTGACCGAAGCTACAAGAACTTCAACCCGCTGTCCGAACAATCGCAGAACCACAAACCGGGACTAACCCACACAAAACGGCCGGAACCGTAGAGCACGAATTAGGGGGAACCAGAGGCTCCTTCTCGCGAATCCGGATGAATTCACAATAGCAAAGGAAGTAAGGATCTCTCAGATCTCAAGCAGTCTTGGCTGCAAAGCTTTTAGCTGGTTTTGGTTTGACAAAAGACCGCTAAAATGTTGGGGAAGATGGAGTTTTATAGCAGGGACAACCCCCCGTAGATAGGTGTGAAAAGGATACTAAAATGTTCAGAATTCGAATGGGCTTTTTGGGAGAGGAACAGTCAACTTGGTGAGTTATTGGAGAACTCCTCGGAAATTCGCGAAGCATTTAACAGCCTGGACACCTTCCACCAAAATGGTAATTACTTGAGCTACACAACTCCAAATGATGTGAGGTTTTTTGGGTTGGAAAGTAAACTTAAATGAGCTTCTGTTGGTATACCCCAAAGGCCCCGTCTCTGATCCATGTGGGTGTGGCATAATGAAAGATCAGAGACAAATTTCTGGCAGAAATAGATTCACTTGAAACTTTTTTTCTTCAACTTTTTTCTTTACGGGCTTGGAAATTGTTGAACTCCTTCTACAATAAACCTGATTCCAATAGAAGGAGAAGAGGTTGAAAGCATTGCAATCTCACATATATAATAATATGGATTTAGGTTAGCGTTCACCTTGGCATGAGTTTGCTTGTTTCGGCTAAGCAATTCTTTCCAACTAAATTGTGCACCTTGTTGGAAAGTCACGTATGATGTTCCTATGTGCTCATCACAAGAGGAGCATGTTTTGGGACATGATGAGGCTTGGGGTAGATTTTACAAACTGGATGGTACTTCACACTCAACTTGCAAGATGCAAATTCAATAGATGCAAAGATTGAGTGAGTTTCCCATAAAAACAAAAGATTTGCAATAAAATCCAATAAACCACAAAAGAACCAGCTCTTCAAAAAGAAGAGGTCGGTGGCCTAAGCCACCATGTAAGAGTTTATGGCATGACACCACGAAGATATATCTTGGGTTCATAACCGATACTCGTCATTTAAACTCACAATTCATGACATGAAAATAGAGACAAATTAATTTATTTTAGGCATATTGGGGGGGACGGAGAGCCCAATTAATTAGGACAACACTCCCCCTAAATCCATGCCTACACCTAAACCAAATAGAACTTGAACCTATAGGTGTGTATGCAAGATGGTTAAGTCAAGCTCCTTGAATCTATAATATTTAGCTCATTCCTCAAATAAGTGAACCTTGCTTCATCAAGTGGCTTCGTGAATATATCTGGAAGTTGGTCTTTGATTGGCACATATGCTAGCTCAATATCTCCGCGGGCAACATGATCTCGAATGAAGTGATGACGAATCTCAATATGCTTGGTTCTTGAATGTTGCACCGGGTTGTAAGCAATCTTGATAGCACTTTTATTGTCACACAATAGAGGCACTTTGTCACAACTGACACCGTATTCCTTTAAAGTTGCCTCATCCATAACAATTGAGTGCATGCACTAGCGGCAGCCACGTACTCAGCTTCGGCGGTGGAGAGGATATGCAATTTTGCTTCTTATAAGACCAACTCACCCAGGACCTACCAAGAAATTGGCAAGCCCCGGAAGTCGATTTCCTATCATCTTGATCACCGACCCAATCCGAATCCGTATACCCACAAAGAGTGAAAGATGAGTGATACGTCCATTTCGCATCACTATTTTACATCATAATTTATCTTTATTCATTAATAAATTTTGTATTGTGATACTTTACTTATGTTATTTTACCTTGTTTTGCATGTTTTGCATTTTTAGGAGATTTATCTGCCGGAGTCCGGAATCAGCTGGAAAAGTACCTGTCAATACACTTGACGTGCGAAGCTCGGAAAATTCCAGAAACATTCAGGAGATATTATTTTCAGAAATAAGTCACGGATCCAAAAGGACGCACGGAGGCGAGCCACTAGGGGCAGGGGCGACCCCTAGCCGTGGGTCCAGGTGGGGCAGCGGCTGGGACCCGCCCCTGGCCCCTGTGGCCCCCTCCGGCTCCCCTTCGGCATATTACTACCTTTTGACCTAAAAACGTCGGGGGCGTCCACGAAGAAATATTCTGTCGCCTCTGCAAGGCGGAAACCAGATAGGAAGAAGAAGAGCTTTGGCAGGGAGAAATCTGCCGGGGAAATTCCCTCCCGGAGGGGAAATCGCCGCCATCGTCATCGCCATCATGCCGAGCATCATCGGGATCATCATCGACATCATCTCCATCACCATCACCTTCATCATCATCATCACCCCATCTCATCTCTCTGTAGCTTTTGAAGTTGTGATTTGTTAGTTCATTGGGATCACTTCCCGAGTGTTGATTACCCCTTGTAGTTGATGCTTGTGAGTTTTGTCGGTGAATTACCGTTACAAACAGATTGTCATCCATATTCATACCACCACTGATCATGATCTATATGATGTCTCTTGAGTAGTTCGTTTGGTTCTTGAGGACATGTGGAATGCCTAGTTTCTAGTAATTGCATAATGTTGAGTAATATTTAATGTTTTGATGATTTATGTTGTGTTGTTATTCCTCTAGTGGCATCGTGTGAATGTCGACTACATGATACTTCACCTTTTTAGGGTCTACGGGAATGCATGGTGTATTTAGTTTGCTTATAGTAGGGTTGCCGGAGTGACAGAAACCTAAACCCCAATTTGCAAACTAGTGCACTAGGGAGTGTAGGATCCCAGAGTTTAAAGCTGTGGTTAGGTTGTTATCTTAATTACTTTCGCATAGTTGCGGATGCTTGCGAGAGGTTTAATCACAAGTGTGCATTTGTCCAAGTAAGGGCGGTGCATTAGCATAGGTTCACCTTCACAATACTTATCAAAACATTGAAGATTAATCAACGGCGTGCAACGAAAATGGCTAGGCAGGAATTCCCATGTGTCCTCAGGAACGTTTTACTCATCATAAGTAATACAACCGTCTTGTCCTTTGTGCTCAAAAGGATTGGGCCACTTGCTGCAAAAATAGTTGCAATCTTTTATTTACTCGTTCTTTACTTGCTTTTTGTACAAAAAACCCATAAACATTTTCCTTTTAGTTCTTGCAGTGAAACCTTGCTGAGACCCACTTGTCAACACCTTCTGATCCTCGTTGGGTTCGACACTCTTAATTATTGAAAGGACTACGATACACCCCCTATACTTGTGGGTCATCAATGAATCCTTGGGATACCACAAACCAAACCTTGGGGTATGAACCAAATACCGTGGGATTCTCTTAACCGCCAATATGTGGCTTTCCTTAGGAGCGGCTTGATACCTTGCACACGCACACCTACACCCAACACAATATCGGGTCTAGATGCACAAAGATAAAGCAACGAACCAATCATGGAGCGGTAGAGCTTTTGATCCACATCTATACCCTTTGGGTTAAGTTGTAGATGGCATTTGGTATCCATAGGAGTCTTCTTATCCTTAGCATCAACCATATTTAACCTCTTGAGCATGTCTTGGATATACTTTCTTTGGCTAATGAAAGTCCCTCCTCTCAATTGCTTGATCTTAAATCCAAGGAAGAACTATAATTCGTCCACCATGGACATCTCAAACCTATTGGTCATAAGCTTTGAAAATTCATCATTAAAAGCTTTTCTAGATGAGCCAAAGATAATATCATCAACATATAGTTGGCATACGAAAAGCTCCCCTTTAACCCTCTTAGTAAAAAGAGTGGGATCAATTTGCCCAACTTCAAATCCACGGTCTAGCAATAACTCTCTAAGGTGCTCATACCACGCACGTGCTGCTTGCTTGAGTCCATAGAGCGCCTTATCAAGCTTGTAAACATGCATGGTTAGGGAAGTTGGGGTCCTCGAACCCCGGGGGTTGCTTAACAAACACCAACTCTTTTAAAGGACCATTACGAAATGCACTTTTTACATCCATTTGTTGTAATTTAAAGTTATACTGAGATGCATAAGCAAGAAGGATACGGATGGACTCAAGGCGAGCCACGGGAGCATAGGTCTCTCAAAAATCAATGCCTTCAAATTGAGAGAACCCTTGAGCTACCAATCTTGCCTTGTTCCTCACAACTATGCCATGTTCATCTTGCTTGTTCTTGAATATCCACTTTGTGCCAATAAGATTGCGGCACTCCTTTGGCTTCTCAACTAACTTCCATACATTATTGCGCTTGAAATTGTTGAGTTCATCATGCATGGCTTCTAAGCAATTCGGGCCTTCAAGATCTTCAAACACTTTCTTCGGTTCCACCATGGAGATGGGAGCTTGATGATCACTAAAACTTGCCAATTGCCTCTGGGTGGACACCTTGCTTCTCAAGTCACCACTCACCTTGTCAAGAGTGTGTTGACGACGTTCCAAATTCCTTGCAACTCTAGCTTGACGACGGGCTTCGATATCTTTATTTGACCTTGGAGGTATCACTTGATCATCTTGATCATTTGAGTCCCCGTCTTGACTGAAATGTTGACCTTGATCCTCAAAATGCACAGCTTCACCACTGGAAGAAGAGGATGGACCAAGACCTTGATCAGTGTTGCCTTCATCTTCATGTAGACCGGAGTCTCCGGCCTAAAGCACCAGAGTCTCCGGCCGGCCGGAGTCTCCGGTCTGACAATTTGTTCCTGATCAGCTTGAGGAGGGTCTTGAGCTTGTCTTAGGTCAGGTGCATCATTGGCTCCAGCAGCAGTTTCTTGTAAATCTGATGAAAATGAGGGCTCCACTTGAGTAGAGCATTGTCCTTCTCGATCCACCACAAGGGGTTCCTCAATGGGGCGGAAAAATCCCACACCCATTCTTCTTCTGGCTTCTTGAGGAATATCATCATCTACATCGGAAACATGAAATTGCACCACTTGGGAGTCGTCATTTTCCACGAACACCACACTACAAGATTCTATGATAACCCGTGAGGCTTTGTCATAGCTTCTATAAGTGTGGGATTCGACACCATAACCAACAAAGATACCCTCTAGAGATTTAGATCGAATTTAGTTAAGCGACAACCTTGATCAAGTAGAAACACTTACTACCAAATACACGGAAGTAGGAGATGTTACGCTTGTTTCCGGTGAGGATCTCATAAGGAGTCTTGTTCAACCCTTTGCGGAAGTAAAGCCGGTTGGATGAATGACAAGCCGTGGATATAGCCTCGGCCCAACAGGTCAACGGAGACTTAAACTCCGTCAACATGGACCTCGCCATATCCATAAGAGTCTGGTTCTTCCTCTCGGCTACACCATTTTGTTGAGGGGTATAGGTTGCGGAACATTGATGACGAATACCCTCTTCATTAAGAAAATCATTGACTGTATAGTTCTTGAACTCGGAGCCATTGTCACTTCTAATTGCCAATATGGGGACATTGTGTTGAGGTTGCATTTCATTGGAGAAGTCGATGAAGGTTTGTTGGGCCTCACTCTTCAACTTGAAGAAATAAACCCAAGTGAATCTTGAATACTCATCAACAATCACCAATCAATACTTCTTCCCACCAAGACTAGCTTCGGGAATGGCACCAAAAAGATCCACATGGAGGAGCTCGAAGATCCTCTTGGATGAAATAATAGTCTTTCTAGGATGGGGAGAATCATGCATTTTTCCTTCAACACATGCCCTGCAAACACGATCTTTGGCAAAAGAGACATTTTCTTTTAGTCCGAGAATGTGGCCCTTGTGAAGACTTTGCAAAATTCTCATGTTGACATGGGCTAGGCGGCGATGCCACAACCAATCCATGTTGGCCTTTCCGAATAGGCACATCGAATTTGAAGTGGTTTTCCCCGAAACGTGCACGAGAAACAAATCATTTTCGACATACCCAAGGAAAGCGACCTTTAGAGTCTTGCTCCACAAGAGTACCACAATATCAATATCAATAAAGATGGCAAAACCCATCTTAGTAAGAGCACGAACTGAAAGTAAATTATAACCAAGGGTTTTAACAACCATGACATTCACTAGGGTGATATCCCAAGCGACTACCACCTTGCCAAAACCTGATACCTCGGATTTTGATCGATCTCCATAAGTGACGGTTGCATGATTTAGATTTGGTCTCATCTCCATCATTATATCCTTGCTTCCGGTCATATGACTTGTGCATCCACAATCAAGCACCCATTTTGACCCACCAAAAGCATAGTCCTACAAGAAATCATTGCTTTGATTTAGGTACCCATTTTCTAATGGGTCCTCTTTTGTTAGCAACAAGGGTCTTAGGAACCCAAATAGAAGGAGCAATAGAAACATTTCTAGGGCCAACAAATTTAGCATATACATCCCCATGATAATCAACATATAAAATATAGTGGGGGTTAGTTTTTCCCGCAATGTCATCACTAGTGGTTTTGCCCCTTGTGGCACCACCACTTGCCATGTTGACTTTCTTTGCTTGAGGAGCCCTTGCATCTTTCATGAAGTTCTACTTCTTCTTTTCCTCCTCAACAAAGCCAACACTAACTCTTCCTTTTTGTGAAGTAACAAAAGGTCTCTTACCTAGGGAGATGACTTTAGCAAGATTGATCTTCAACCTAGCATTTTCCTCAATAATATTTGCATGATCACATGAAGTAGGAGTGGAGGAACTAGGCACATCAATTTTAGAAGGTTGAGCTTGAAGTTTTTCATATGACTTGGTGAGGGTTGAGTGTTCACTCTCCAAAGCCTTCTAAGCCTTGGAAAGTTTCTCTAGCTCCTCGGTTAGTCTAGAATGACCAACACCAAGCTCGACCTTTTCCTTTTTAGATTATTTGTATTTTGCAATTGCATGGTCCCATTCTTTAATGAGTTTAGCAATGATTAAATCATTTGATTCCTCAATATTCTCAAATTTCTCCTCAAGATAAACCCTAATTCATGCTCCTCCTCAAGAGTAACATTCAAGGAGGCAATTTCCATAGCATCCTCTCTTTATATTTTACCTTTGACCTCAAGCATCTCTTGAGCTTCACCATATTGGCTCATGAGAGCCTCAAAGTGCTTATTGGTTTGACCTAGCAAGTTAGTTATGAAATGATCCAAGGCAACAATTTCCTCTTTTAGTCTAAGACTAGTAGCATCATTCATAGTCTAAGGTGAGGGAGAGGGAGAGGATGATACCTCGGTGGCATTAGCCATGAGACATCTTGCGGAGGAGTTGGAGACATTTTCATTGGGGGATTCAAAGAGGGAAGGAGACGATGAAGATGCAATGGCTATGGTGGCCACTTCATTTGTGGTTTCTTCTTCTTCCCCAGATGATTACTCCTCTTGATCAAGCAACAAAATTCTTGGAGGCTTCTTGTTGGAGGTGTTCTTTTTAAAGAACGGTTTCTTATGAGCAAGCTTTGACTTATCCTTGGGAACAGGCTTCCCTCCATGCTCTTCTCTTTTCTCAAACGGGCACTCGGCAACAAAGTGATATTGATTTTGGAAATTGTAGCATGAGTGAACCCTTTGGCCACCCTCCTTCCTACCACTTGATTGGTTGATTAGCTCTTTTGCTTTGGACGGGCTCTTCCAAAATACTCTTGAAGTAAGGGCCACATAATCCTTGAGAGTATCTTCAAGATCTTGTGGATGCCAATGTGACACGTCTTCTTGAACCTCAACTTCTTCGTCTTGCTCCACAACCTTGGCCTTTGTGCATTCCAATAGCACGGGCACAAGCATCTTCGGCGTTCTTGGCGGCCACCTTGAATGCAGCCATTTCTTGCATAACCTCATTGGATGACATGAGGTGGTAGTTGTGTCTTCCTTGGATACTCTTCAAGTCGGTGGGCTCAAAGGGCATGAGAGCACTCACATACTTTCTCTTGATGCAAGCGTGATCCACATAGGTGGCACCAAGCTCTCTAAATTGAGAGGCAAGGGTCTTAAGTCTTTGGAACATGTCTTCATGGTCTTCACCTTCCAACATGAAAAATCCCTCGACTTGGTTTCTCAAAGCATCATATCAATTCCTCTTCATGCTCTCATTTCCAACGAACTCGTTGGTTAGAGCACCCCAAGCTTCTTTGGCGGTGGTGAGATGCTTGATGTGGGACATGTTGTCTTCCCCTACGAAAGTTTGGATCATGTGAAGAGCCAAGGCAGAGAGTTGGCTATCCACAACTTCTCTTCTTGTCAAGTTGTTTGGGTCCACGTCCTTGAACCCAACCTCAATAATTCTCCATAGCTCGATCAAGGCACTATTAACATGAGACTTCATAGAAAATTGCCAATTAGTAAAATAAGATGAAATAAGCTTAGGTGGATCACCCCTATTCTATATATGAGGATGAGGGACAGGTGGGTCGGGGGAGTACAAATGGGGAACCGCATTGTACACCACTTTCCCATCAACAATTTTAGGTGGGGCGTCTTTAAGAATTCCTTCGCCCACCACATTTTGCGCGGCGGAAGTAGTATCCTCTAGAGGAGGGGATGCGAGAGGTTTATTAGCTAAGATTTGCATCATCATATCACGCATCTCTTTCATTTGAGCTTCCACGGATGCTTCCAATTTCTTGAAATCATCAATGGAAACTCCGCTAATAATCTCACTCGGCTCTCCTCCCTCGGGCGCCATACTCTCTTAGGCGGTGAAGCCTAAATAGCGAGCCAAGGCTCCGATACCAATTGAAAGGATCGTATGGGAACCTAGAGGGGGGGGGGGTTGAATAGGTGCTACACCAAATTTTAATTCTTTTTCATATTAGGCTTGACACAAAAGGTAAATTCTCTAGATATGCAACTACGGTGAATTTGCCTATATGAAAAGCGAGGAACTAACACTAGGCAATAAACACGATACAAATAAAAGCTACTAAGGGATAGAGATAACCGAAAGTAGAAGCACGCGGAGGCAAGGATGTATTCCCGAGTTCCTCCTTGTTAAGGGAGTATGTCTCGTTGGAGGGGTGTGAGCTCGCCACAACAGGCCTACTCAACGCCACAAAGGCCTCACCCTATTCTCCGATGAACCTCACCACAAAGGCTCGGTTCACCTTCCAATATCGGAATCCTTCAAGGCGGAATCCGAAGCCTTTACAATGTTCTTGGGCACACACCCACAACTTAATCGGGGGCTCCCAAATCAACACACAACTGAAAACAATAGCAATCAAAGTGAGTACAACAAATGACCTAGGTTTTTCCAATGGAAACCCAAGGAATAATCCCCTCAAGCAAATGAGGGGGAAATGGAAAACCGGTCAGTGAAGATGTAGATCATGGCCTTCTCCTTCAATCCTCCGAAGATCAACGAGTTTGGGTGGAGGGATTGGGAGATCTGTGTGATTTGAGCTCTGAGAAATTAGGGTTCTTGAAATGCTGGTCGAGCTAACTTTTCCAAGGTAGGAGAAGGGTATTTATAACCCTCTCCACATACTAGCCGTTGGACACTGATACGTCTCCGACGTATCTATAATTTATTATGTTCCATGCTTGATTATATATCAGTGCCACATGTGTTTTACAATGTTTTTATATCATTTTGGCATGATTTATGGAACTAACCTATTAACAAAATGCCCAGTGCCAGTTCCTATTTTCTGCTGTCTTTTTGTTTTAGAAAAGTTGTTCTGGGAAGTTTCTCGGATTGCTCTCATAATTTACGGAAATTATTTCCATAATGAAACGAAGACGGAACCTGAAGGACAGCATGAGGGGAGACACAGGGGCTCCAGATGCCACCTGGCCACGGCCCCCCTTGGCCGTGCATGGGGCCTACCTAGGTCCCCTGTCCATCGCCTCGCGCCGCCCCTTCGCCTATAAATTCTCCTCTGACCTAAAAACAGAGGAGGCGCGATCATAATCTCCAGAATATGTCCGAGGCCGCCGCCATCTAAACCCTAGTTCGGGAGGGTTCAGAAGCTCTTCCCGGCACCCTGCCGGAGAGGGGAATCGACGCCGGAGGCATCTACACCACCATGTCTGCCTCTGGAGTGATGCGTGAGTAGTCCACCACGGGACAACGGGTCCATAGCAGTAGCTAGATGGTTGTCTCTCCTCCTTGTACTCCATTGTTTAGATCTTGTGAGCTGCCTATCATGATCAAGATCATCTATTTGTAACTGCTACATGATTGTGTTTGCATGGATCCGATGAATTGTGGAAGTCATTACTTTTGTTCAGTTATGTGTTTCATCTATGATTTGCATGCTCTCCGATGCTAGCGGTTGCTTTGGCCAAGTAATTGTTAGTGTTGTATGAGGGAGTATTTATGCCAGATAGTGGGTTCATGCCTCTCTTTGTCTGAGTTCGGTGACAAGAACGGTTAAGGCTAGAGATGTGCTATTGCCACTAGGGAGAAAACAGCGGTGTGATTTCTTCGTGTTATCTACATTGCTTAGATTATGCACTTTGCTTATTGCAATGATCTGTTGCTTCCAACTTAATACTTTTGTGTGACATGCTGGATAGCGATCCCAGAGTGGATTATTAGTCATAGATGCAGTTGGATGACGGTCTATGTATTTTGACGTAATGCCCATATTAGATGAAGCGGTGAATTATATTGTTTTATGATAGCCTTATTGTGCGCCTACAATTCTGTCAATTGCCATGCTGTAATTTGTTTACCCATCATGTACTTCTTTTGGCGAGACACCTCTAGTGAACTGTGGACCCCGGTACTATTTTCCTACATTGCTTACAACCGTCTTCATAGCTTTTCATCATCATTTGCTCACTGGTCATATTTCATCCTCATCATATTTTAAATCCACACATTTAATTCTTTGTGTTTGGCAAGCCGGAGAGATTGACAACCTCTCTGTTTTGTTGGGGCAAAGTTGTTTGTTGGTGATTGTGTGCAGGTCCACGTCAATAATCAAGAAACGATGCTATTGACACCCTGCTAAGCCTTCTCCAAGTCCTACTGGTTCAACAACCTTGGTTTTGTAATCAAGGTAAAATTTCCGCTACGCTGCTTCATACCTTCCTCTTGGGGTCTCCCAACAGCAGTCAGCAAGACGTTTTCTGGCGCCGTTGCCGGGGACTTGGAAGCTTCAGCTAGGGGAGTTTCACACATCCTTTCACTTTACTTTGTTATTGTCTTGCCTAGTATATTTTTTGTTAGCCTTGTTTTGCCTTTTGTTTGCTTTAAAACTGAAAAACACAAAAAAATAAAAATTCCAGCAACTAGTCTCTTTTTGTTTTGCTTAGTTTCTTGCTTATTTATTGTGGAAATGGTTTCAGCTGAGAACACTAAGTTGTGTGACTTCATTAGCACGAATAATGATGACATTATATGCACACCTATTGCTCCACCGGCTTCCATAGCCGAATTTTATGAGATAAAAGCCTGCTTTGTTGAACCTTGTCATGAAATAGCAATTTTCTGGTGTTAGTGGTGATGATGCCGCCTCTCATTTAAATAACTTTGTTGTGTTATGTGATATGCAAAAATATAAAGAAGTAGAGGGTGACATCATAAAACTAAAACTTTTTCCTTTTTCTTTAAGAGGACGTGCTAAAGATTGATTATTGTCTTTGCTTAGGAATAGTATTGATTCTTGGACTAAATGCAAAGATGCCTTTATTGGAAAATATTATCCACCTGCAAAAATTATATAACTAAGGAGTAACATTATGAACTTTAAACAATTTGAGAATGAACATGTTGCTCAAGCTTGGGAAAGAATGAAGTCTCTAGTTAAAAACTGTCCCACTCATGGACTGACTACTTGGATGGTCATCCAAACTTTTTATGCAGGATTAAATTTTTCTTCAAGGAATTTATTGGACTCGGCCGCTGGAGGGACCTTCATGTCCAACACATTAGGTGATGCAACAAAACTCTTAGTTGAGATGATGGCAAATTATTCACAATGGCACACCGAGAGGGCTCCTAGTGGTAAGAAGGTAAATTCTGTCGAGAAAATTTCCTCTTTGAGTGATAAGGTTGATATGATTATGTCTATGCTTGCTAGTAAACAAGTTCCTATTGATCCAAATAATGTTCCTTTAGCTTCTTTGGTGGCTCAAGAGGAACAAGTTGATGTTAATTTTGTTAAAAATAATTTCAACAACAATGCTTATAGGAACAACTTTGGTAATAATAATTATAAACCTTATCCACCAAATAATGTTAATTAATATGGCAATTCTTATGGTAATTCTTACAACAATAATAGAGGTGTGTCCTCTGATCTTGAAAGCATGCTTAAGGAGTGTCGTGTCTTGGATCACGGACACCGGGAGTAAAGGATACCCCCTTTTTAGGTTCGGCACGGGGCGCGAAGGAGGCTGGGAGACGCCTACTTCCGGGAGAACCTCGTCGAGACCTCCGATCTACGTACTAGCAAGCAACACAGGGACACAGGGAGTTTACCCAGGTTCAAGCCGCCCGGAGGCTAAAAGCCCTACTCCCGCATGTCTGGATTGAGTGGTTTATCATGGTGTAGCTTACAGAGGTGGTTGCGGGTGAGAACCCAGGAGGTGTTGGCTAGAGGTTGAAGACGAGCAGATCATGTCCCGGAGGAGATCACCTCTCTCTTGTGCTACTCTTCGTCTGGTGCGCTACCTAGCTGCTGTTGTATTAAAATAAGTTGGGTGGTGCCCCAAGCGAAGGCGAAATTGCAGCTAGTAGCAGTTTTCCCTCGTTAACGAACCGAGGTTTATCGAACCAGTAGGACTTTGAAATCAACAACGAGGTGAATGTTGAAGATCTCTGGCGCTTGACCTTCAACAGACGTGGACCTGCACACACTCAACCAAAATACTTGCCCCCAACGGCGGAAAGGTTGTCAATCTTTCCGATCTCGCAGAAAACAAAGCGGTTAATTGTATGATGAAATAGATGAAATGTGAAAAGTGACCAGAGGAGTAATGATGATTAAAAGCAAGTAAATGAGGTTGTAAACAATGTAAAAATATGGACCGGGGGCCATGGGTTCACTAGTGGAGTCTCTCAAGTAAATAAAATATGCATGTGATGGGTGAACGAATTACAGCTAGGCAATTGACAAGATCATGACACAAACCCAATTTAGCTATGACAAAAAGGACATAATAATATTTATGGAGGCATCATGACAAGGAACAAAGACCGTTGAGTCCAAGTGCGTCTTTGTCTAAAAGTCCACCGTGGGATCGCTATCCAGCCTGTCACCCAACGGTATTAAGTTGCAAGCAACAGACAATTGCATTAAGTAAAGTGCATGAAGTAAGCAATACTAATATCAAAAGAGACATTAACACCGATGTTTTACCCTTAGTAGCAACATCACACCCTCGCCTTAGACGTTTCTGTCACTCGGCCCAGGAACAAAAGGGGGCATGAACCCACTATCTAGCATAAATACCCTCTCTTGGAGATACACACAATCACTTTGCCAAAGTAACTACGCACATCGGAGAGCATCAAGAACATAAATTACTCATATAAGAATCATGCACAATTTGAACATAACTCATAATCCATCGGATCCCAGCAAACACATCACATAGCATTACAATAATTGATCTTGACATGTTAGGCAGCTCACAAGATCATAAGACATGAAGCACAAGAGAGAGAGACTACCAAACTAGCTACTGGAAAATAATGGCTGCATCGACGTTTTTAGGGTAAAAGGCAATTTATAGCGTCGGAGGGCGTCGAGGCGAGGGTCCCACGGACAGGGACGGGCCCCACCCACGGGTGACCCCCAGGCCGCCGCAGGGGGGCGCCTCTGCCCTATGGAACTCCCCTCGGCTCTCCTTCGGACTGGTACTTCGTCGTGGCAAATAAAAAATTCCCCGTAAATTTTCGTCCAATTCCGAGAATATTTCCAAAGTAAATTCTGAAAACAAATGACAGCAAAAACAGGGAACTGGCACTTGGCATCTTGTCAATAGGTTAGTCCGACAAAATGCATAAAAATTATATAAATGACAATAAAAACATGTGACAATATCACAAAACTAGCATGGATCACTCAAAAATTATAGATACGTTTGAGACGTATCAGCATCCCCAAGCTTAACTCCTACTCGTCCTCGAGTAGGTAAGTGATAACAAATAATTTTTGATGAGACATGCGACCAACACATTCTTGATCAAGATAGTGATGCAAATCAAAAGATGTGAATGAAGAGATACAAAACAATTGTCTATAATTGATAGCAAGAAAGCAATGAATAAACAAGTTGAATCATCCAAGCAAAACCATTCATAAATAGTATGTCAAAGACATGAAAACAATGTGATCAACATATTTGACTAATTCACAAGGATAATAATTCCATGACAAAAGTGTTTGAGAATCAACACAAAGGAAGATGTAAGCATTAGCAAGAGCTTCAACTTCCAACGGCTTATCTTATAGATAAGGTCAATATAAAGATTCATGTTTAATCTTGATAATGTAATATGCTCAACGATACCCAGGGTCAATGCTAGATGTTTGCTTTTGTGGAGATAGAAGGAAAAAGGGAAAACTGACTCAACATTAAAAGTAAAAGAAAGGCCCTTCGCAGAGGGAAGTAGGGATTAGTCATGTGCTAGAGCCATTTGGTTTTTAAAACAGAAGTAAAATGATTTTGAGGTATGCATGCTTTCGTCAACGACTTCACAACAGAGAATCTATCTAGTCCCTCATGACAAGCAAGGTTTTTAGACTTGTGAGAGCAGCTGGTTCTTAGAAGAGCGAGTACGCTCTTCTTTCTCCTTGGTTTCACCATGTCCAATGTTTGGGCTGATTTCTCAGATTTGCATTGCACGGAGGAGAATTGTGAGTTATATTTATATTTTTGCTTAAGCTACTTTCGGGTTGATTCAAGTGAAGACGTAATCCATCAACACCGGGTGAAAGGGGGAAATGACCTCGCTTGTCACAAGTTATATCTAGCTCTCTACTACTCCCTCATGAGCTTAAAAACAGAGAAACAAAGAAGAAGTATTTTGAATTTTTAAAGGTAGCACATGACAAAATATTTGGAATGGTAGGAAGTACCATGCATAGGTAGATATGGTGGACTCAGCTGGCAAGAAAGTTTGGCTTTGGGGATTGGATGCACGAGTGAACCATACACTCAGTACAAATTTTTTGGCTTAGCAAAAAAAGGTGTTTGAAGCAAACATCTAACAATAACCGGTAACAGAACAACATAAGACATTTACCGGTCATAACCATAAAAACTCTAAACCGTCTCCCTTGTTGACCAAACAATTCTTTTGATGGAAAGATTAGCACTATGAATTAACAACTGTGAAAACCACACAATTTCAAGCTTTCAACCATATTTCTTTACTATAAATTCCACTCAAATAACCAGCAAGTTTAAGCATTCAACTTAACATCTCAAAACAAATGAGAAGCATCAAGTATCCGCACCATGATCTACAAAACTATGCAGGCTTTTCATTTTATTCTATCATCACACAAACAACATTTTGTCGCATTGACAATTCAAGCAATTTTTCAACAACAACTCTCCAACAAGTATAAGTGAATAACAAGAGAGTTTAACTTAACAACTAGCAGCTCTAAACAAGATAAAAGCTAAAAGCGAGAGCTTACTAGAAAACAGACAGTAGCTAAGAATACTCAAAAAGATATAAGCGAAACAAAAGAGTATTCAAACGAAAAAGCGGAGCGTATCTCTCTCCCACACAAATAAAGCTAGGATCCAACAAAGATATGACTAGGAAACAAACAAACAAAACTTAAAGTAAAAAAGACGCTCCAAGCATAGCACATAATATGTAAAGTGATAAAAACGAAGTTCAACGAAGACGACCTTATGATAGTCGATGAAGATGAGGGGATGCCTTGGGCATCCCCAAGCTTTGACTCTTGATAGTTCTTGATATTCATAGGGGGTGCCATGGGGGCATCCCCAAGCTTGAGCTCTGATCCATCCTCGATTTCTTCATATTCCTCTCCTTGGAACTTAAAAACTCCTTTCACACAAAACTTCTCATAATTTGATTAGAGGGTTAGTGCTCGTAATGAAAATGCACATGTGTTCAACTCATGACAAATTGCAAACCACTTCATTAGACATTAGCTACTG
>QRDG01002042.1:0-124567 GCA_012064385.1 Puccinellia tenuiflora
CACACAGTTTTCGGCTCCGGGGACGATTTCAATGGCAAGTGTGTCGTCGTGGTGAACAACAGATGCTTAGGGGTAGGCTTAAGTTTAGGGGCCAATGGACGCTAGAGGATTCGGGGAGGGATTGTGCAATAGAGATCACACGAACACACACACGAACACGCACACGATTTACCCAGGTTCGGGGCCCTCGTGAGGAGGTAAAACCCCTACTCCTGCTTGTCTGCCTATATTTGTGTATCGATCCGTATTACAAAAGTGCTCCTTGAGCTGTATCTATCTCCTGAGCTATGCAGCACGAAGCTCCTACGGAGAAAGGAGCTAGCAGGGAACGCAGGGGAGAAAAATGAACCAAGAGGGCTGCTCTCTCGTCCCTCCCGTCTCCTCCCCCTGGTGCTCTTTAAATAGAGAGAGCCCAGGGGACAACCAGGGGACAAGGGGGCAAGAAGTACCGTGCAATGTATACTGTTGATGAATTGACTACTGGGGTCTTATCCATACTGTTGAGGTGTCCTGGTGCTCGCTGTACCCATGCCGCACTGTCCTCGCCTTCGTCCTCTTTCGCTTGGTCAATCGACGGCCATATCAGGTACGAGCAGGGGCGTCTGCTGGTGGAGATGCCGGCGTGGAGGTCCACACAGGAGACGTCTTCATACGATGATCCGGGCGAGGCAGTGCTGGAAGCTGGCTCGATGGCCTCGATCCGGCCAGGGTGCTGGAGATTCCAGTCGAGGTAGCGATTCTGGCCAGCCGAGTTGGGGAATCCTTGGCCCAGCCGGGTCAGGGAGAGAACTCGGCCCAGCCGCGTTAGAGGGGAACCTCGGCCCAGCCGAGTTGGAAAAGAACCTCGGCCCAGCTGAGTCAGAGAGAAAACTCGGCCCAGCCGTGTGAGGGGAACCTCGGCCCAACCGAGTGAGGCGAACCTCGGCCCAACCGAGTGCAAGGATCCGGCCCAGCCGGGCGAGGGACACTCCGGCCGGCCGGGTGAGGCAAAGTCGGCCCACCCGGGCAAAGCCTTTGCCGGCAGCGAGAAGAGGATTCGGCCCATCCGAGTTAGCTGGATGATCCGGTCCAGTGAAGAATAAGCTCGGCAGAGCTTAACTCGGCCCAGACTACCTTTTTGACCTTTTTATTTATCCTTTACCTGTTTATTTATTGCTATTCCCTCCCTCCTGTTGCACTAATAAATCTGTAACTCTAGGTACCCGGGGTTACATCCCCGAACTAGTCCCCGAGGCTGCGGGGGACTTGCAGAGTCGCGCGTAGACTTACAAAACAAATAACAATATTAAAACCTCCATGAAGACAACAGCACGCGGGCATGGGCACCAGCAAAAGTCCGTCGTCTAGCCATGCCCTCTAGTCAAAACGAGCCATCCGGTTGATCGAGCTCACCCGAATCAACAACAAGATGGACTGTTTGTACTGGAAATGCGTTGAAGGCATGGGCATGGCCATATACATAGATATCTCTGCCGACATTAGGCAGTTTGGCATACTGCCTGCATGAGCATGTTTCGTATGCCGGATGCCAACAAACTTTTGCTGAATTGATATTGTGCCTGCATGGGCATATTTTATATGTCGGTTTACCGACATCCGATGTCTCCAGCATCAGCTGGTTCGACATTTTGGCCTCTTGGGCTTATTCCTTATGCCGGTTTCTACCACTTTGGGCTTTTTACCGCATAGATATGTCGGCAGCATGAGCTGGACCGACATATAGCCTGCTTGGGCCTTATTTTATACCGATTTCTAGCCTTCATGGGCATTTACCGCAATTATATGTCGGCAGCATAAGCTGAACTGACATATAGCCGTCCTCGGCTGAATTTGACGTTCTGCCTTCATGGGCACTTGTCAACTGACGAGTTGATATTTTTATCAACGTGTAACACTCGGTGAGTTTAGATATTTTTCGATTTGACACTTCGAGATATTGACGCTATGATATTCTGAGAGACTCGGATAACTGAACAATCATGATAGTCGGTAAAGACGATAAAGATTTGTGAGATGCCTGTCGATATGAGATAAATGCCGTGATATTTTGGCGAACCGAAATAAACGGCGATTCGGGATTTTGCAGGATGCCCTGATACTTTGGCGAACCGACATAAATGGTGATTCGAGATTTCGCAGGATGCCCTGATTTGCCGACATAGGATATGTCGGGCTGATGCGTGATATGTAACTTGGCAAGCCGATATTAAAGATCATACATATGATTCGCTTCTGACACCATAATGAATCCAAGAGGAATCCGGGTCGGCCATGTCTCAGTAGTGGGCATTCCAATGATAAAACCGACTCCACCTTCTAGTGTTAGCTCAAGCATATACATATATGTAAAGAATATTTGACAGAAACAGTAGTTCCATTAACCGAAGCAAACTAGTTCTAGTATATGATAGAAATTAAATCTAACAACAGATTCTAAGCACCAAGAACTAGACTCGGTTTCAACCGAGTCCCCGAGTAACTTTTAACATTTTAAGAAAAAGACAAGCTCCGGAGTGAACGGGCAGTCCCCGGGTCGAAAAGCCTGATCCCGGGGAAAATAAAATAAGCGCCGGGCAGCTGCCGAGTTACTTTCTATCATTTTTAGGGATACTACCAACCAACTAGACAGGCCAGTCCCCGGGTCGAAGTAACTCGGTCCCGGGGAAAACGGCTAAGCAAGATAGAAAAGGGAGCAGTCCCCGAGTAGCTTTCAGAATCAACTAACCGGGATTTGCTGATGACGCTTGCTGCTGTAGGCTGCGCCTGCCACTGCTTACAGCAGCAAGCTCGAGCTCGGGGAAGAATGGTGATGCCGAGTCCCCGAGTTGCTGAAGAGATCCCGTCCAAGTTGATGATGCCCGGGAGGCTTACGAGCGCAGCGGCGGTGTTGACGTAGAACCGCCGGGCAAGCCAGGAGCACGGCCAGCCGACCGTGTCTCCCCTGAGATTTGTTGACGACGTTGGCGCCAGGTGATGAAGAACTTGATGAAGTGGTCCGGCGAGCAGAAACCCCGTGCCGTCACGCGAGGTGCTCGCCGGAGTCGATGAGGAAGGTCCCGTCCGAAATTAGCCCAGCTAGCGCCACTACCAGCCCCACGGTGGGCGCCAACTGTCGTCGTGGTGAACAACAGATGCCTAGGGGTAGGCTTAAGTTTAGGGGCCGATGGACGCTAGAGGATTCGGGGAGGGATTGTGCAATAGAGATCACACGAACACACACACGAACACGCACACAATTTACCCAGGTTCGGGGCCCTCGTGAGGAGGTAAAACCCCTACTCCTGCTTGTCTGCCTATATTTGTGTATCGATCCGTATTACAAAAGTGCTCCTTGAGCTGTATCTATCTCCTGAGCTAAGCAGCACGAAGCTCCTACGGAGAAAGGAGCTAGCAGGGAACGCAGGGGAGAAAAATGAACCAAGAGGGCTGCTCTCTCGTCCCTCCCATCTCCTCCCCCTGGTGCTCTTTAAATAGAGAGAGCCCAGGGGACAACCAGGGGACAAGGGGGCAAGAAGTACTGTGCACTGTATACTGTTGATGAATTGACTACTGGGGTGTTATCCATACTGTTGAGGTGTCCTGGTGCTCGCTGTAGCCATGCCGCACTGTCCTCGCCTTCGTCCTCTTCTACTTGGTCAATCGGCGGCCATATCAGGTACGAGCAGGGGAGTTTGCTGGTGGAGATGCCGGCGTGGATGTCCACACAGGAGACATCTTCGTACGATGATCCGGGCGAGGCAGTGCTGGAAGTCGGCTCGATGGTCTCGATCCGGCCATGGTGCTGGAGATCCCGGTCGAGGTAGCGATTCTGGCCAGCCGAGTTGGGGAAGCCTTGGCCCAGCCGGGTCAAGGAGAGAACTCGGCCCAGCCGCGCTAAAGAGAAACCTCGGCCCAGCCGAGTTGGAGAAGAACCTCGGTCCAGCCGAGTCAGAGAGAAAACTCGGCCCAGCCGTGTGAGGGGAACCTCGGCCCAACCGAGTGAGGCGAACCTCGGCCCAACCGAGTGCAAGGATCCGGCCCAGCCGGGCGAGGGACACTCCGGCCGGCCGGGTGAGGCAAAGTCGGCCCACCCGGGCAAAGCCTTTGCCGGCAGCGAGAAGAGGATTCGGCCCATCCGAGTTAGCTGGATGATCCGGTCCAGTGAAGAATAAGCTCGGCAGAGCTTAACTCAGCCCAGACTACCTTTTTTGACCTTTTTATTTATCCTTTACCTGTTTATTTATTGCTATTCCCTCCCTCCTGTTGCACTAATAAATCTGTAACTCTGGGTACCTGGGGTTACATCCCCGAACTAGTCCCCGAGGCTGCGGGGGACTCGCAGAGTCGCGCGCAGACTTACAAAACAAATAACAATATTAAAACCTCCATGAAGACAACAGCACGCGGGCATGGGCACCAGCAAAAGTCCGTCGTCTAGCCATGCCCTCTAGTCAAAACGAGCCATCCGGTTGATCGAGCTCACCCGAATCAACAACAAGATGGACTGTTTGTACTGGAAATGCGTTGAAGGCATGGGCATGGCCATATACATAGATATCTCTGCCGACATTAGGCAATTTGGCATACTGCCTGCATGAGCATGTTTCACATGCCGGATGCCAACAAACCTTTGCTGAATTGATATTGTGCCTGCATGGGCATATTTTATATGTCGGTTTACCGACATCCGATGTCTCCAGCATTAGCTGGTTCGACATTTTGGCCTCTTGGGCATATTCCTTATGCCGGTTTCTACCACTTTGGGCTTTTTACCGTATAGATATGTCGGCAGCATGAGCTGGACCGACATATAGCCTGCTTGGGCCTTATTTTATACCGATTTCTAGCCTTCATGGGCATTTACCGCAATTATATGTCGGCAGCATAAGCTGAACTGACATATAGCCGTCCTCGGCTGAATTTGACGTTCTGCCTTCATGGGCACTTGTCAACCGACGAGTTGAGATTTTTCTCAACACGTAACACTCGGTGAGTTTAGATATTTTTCGATTTGACACCTCGAGATATTAATGCTATGATATTCTGATAGACTCGGATAACTGAAGAATCATGATAGTCGGTAAAGACGATAAAGATTTGTGAGATGCCTGTCGATATGAGATAAATGCCGTGATATTTTGGCGAACCGAAATAAACGGCGATTCGGGATTTTGCAGGATGCCCTGATACTTTGGCGAACCGACATAAATGGTGATTCGAGATTTCGCAGGATGCCCTGATTTGCCGACATAGGATATGTCGGGCTGATGCGTGATATGTAACTTGGCAAGCCGATATTAAAGATCATACATATGATTCGCTTCTGACACCATAATGAATCCAAGAGGAATCCGGGTCGGCCATGTCTCAGTAGTGGGCATTCCAATGATAAAACCGACTCCACCTTCTAGTGTTAGCTCAAGCATATACATATATGTAAAGAATATTTGACAGAAACAGTAGTTCCATTAACCGAAGCAAACTAGTTCTAGTATATGATAGAAATTAAATCTAACAACAGATTCTAAGCACCAAGAACTAGACTCGGTTTCAACCGAGTCCCCGAGTAACTTTTAACATTTTAAGAAAAAGACAAGCTCCGGAGTGAACGGGCAGTCCCCGGGTCGAAAAGCCTGATCCCGGGGAAAATAAAATAAGCGCCGGGCAGCTGCCGAGTTACTTTCTATCATTTTTAGGGATACTACCAACCAACTAGACAGGCCAGTCCCCGGGTCGAAGTAACTCGGTCCCGGGGAAAACGGCTAAGCAAGATAGAAAAGGGAGCAGTCCCCGAGTAGCTTTCAGAATCAACTAACCGGGATTTGCTGATGACGCTTGCTGCTGTAGGCTGCGCCTGCCACTGCTTACAGCAGCAAGCTCGAGCTCGGGGAAGAATGGTGATGCTGAGTCCCCGAGTTGCTGAAGAGATCCCGTCCAAGTTGATGATACCCGGGAGGCTTACGAGCGCAGCGGCGGTGTTGACGTAGAACCGCCGGGCAAGCCAGGAGCACGGCCAGCCGACCGTGTCTCCCCTGAGATTTGTTGACGACGTTGGCGCCGGTGATGAAGAACTTGATGAAGTGGTCCGGCTAGCAGAAACCCCGTGCCGTCACGCGAGGTGCTCGCCGGAGTCGATGAGGAAGGTCCCGTCCGAAATTAGCCCAGCTAGCGCCACTACCAGCCCCACGGTGGGCGCCAACTGTCGTCGTGGTGAACAACAGATGCCTAGGGGTAGGCTTAAGTTTAGGGGCCGATGGACGCTAGAGGATTCGGGGAGGGATTGTGCAATAGAGATCACACGAACACACACACGAACACGCACACAATTTACCCAGGTTCGGGGCCCTCGTGAGGAGGTAAAACCCCTACTCCTGCTTGTCTGCCTATATTTGTGTATCGATCCGTATTACAAAAGTGCTCCTTGAGCTGTATCTATCTCCTGAGCTAAGCAGCACGAAGCTCCTACGGAGAAAGGAGCTAGCAGGGAACGCAGGGGAGAAAAATGAACCAAGAGGGCTGCTCTCTCGTCCCTCCCATCTCCTCCCCCTGGTGCTCTTTAAATAGAGAGAGCCCAGGGGACAACCAGGGGCCAAGGGGGCAAGAAGTACTGTGCACTGTATACTGTTGATGAATTGACTACTGGGGTGTTATCCATACTGTTGAGGTGTCCTGGTGCTCGCTGTAGCCATGCCGCACTGTCCTCGCCTTCGTCCTCTTCTACTTGGTCAATCGGCGGCCATATCAGGTACGAGCAGGGGCGTTTGCTGGTGGAGATGCCGGCGTGGATGTCCACACAGGAGACATCTTCGTACGATGATCCGGGCGAGGCAGTGCTGGAAGTCGGCTCGATGGTCTCGATCCGGCCATGGTGCTGGAGATCCCGGTCGAGGTAGCGATTCTGGCCAGCCGAGTTGGGGAAGCCTTGGCCCAGCCGGGTCAAGGAGAGAACTCGGCCCAGCCGCGCTAAAGAGAAACCTCGGCCCAGCCGAGTTGGAGAAGAACCTCGGTCCAGCCGAGTCAGAGAGAAAACTCGGCCCAGCCGTGTGAGGGGAACCTCGGCCCAACCGAGTGAGGCGAACCTCGGCCCAACCGAGTGCAAGGATCCGGCCCAGCCGGGCGAGGGACACTCCGGCCGGCCGGGTGAGGCAAAGTCGGCCCACCCGGGCAAAGCCTTTGCCGGCAGCGAGAAGAGGATTCGGCCCATCCGAGTTAGCTGGATGATCCGGTCCAGTGAAGAATAAGCTCGGCAGAGCTTAACTCGGCCCAGACTACCTTTTTGACCTTTTTATTTATCCTTTACCTTTTTATTTATTGCTATTCCCTCCCTCCTGTTGCACTAATAAATCTGTAACTCTGGGTACCTGGGGTTACATCCCCGAACTAGTCCCCGAGGCTGCGGGGGACTCGCAGAGTCGCGCGCAGACTTACAAAACAAATAACAATATTAAAACCTCCATGAAGACAACAGCACGCCGGCATGGGCACCAGCAAAAGTCCGTCGTCTAGCCATGCCCTCTAGTCAAAACGAGCCATCCGGTTGATCGAGCTCACCCGAATCAACAACAAGATGGACTGTTTGTACTGGAAATGCGTTGAAGGCATGGGCATGGCCATATACATAGATATCTCTGCCGACATTAGGCAGTTTGGCATACTGCCTGCATGAGCATGTTTCGTATGCCGGATGCCAACAAACTTTTGCTGAATTGATATTGTGCCTGCATGGGCATATTTTATATGTTGGTTTACCGACATCCGACGTCTCCAGCATTAGCTGGTTCGACATTTTGGCCTCTTGGGCATATTCCTTATGCCGGTTTCTACCACTTTGGGATTTTTACCGCATAGATATGTCGGCAGCATGAGCTGGACCGACATATAGCCTGCTTGGGCCTTATTTTATACCGATTTCTAGCCTTCATGGGCATTTACCGAAATTGTATGTCGGCAGCATAAGCTGAACCGACATATAGCCGTCCTTGGCTGAATTTGACGTTCTGCCTTCATGGGCACTTGTCAACCGACGAGTTGAGATTTTTCTCAACACGTAACACTCGGTGAGTTTAGATATTTTTCGATTTGACACCTCGAGATATTAATGCTATGATATTCTGATAGACTCGGATAACTGAAGAATCATGATAGTCGATAAAGATTTGTGAGATGCCTGTCGATATGAGATAAATGCCGTGATATTTTGGTGAACCGAAATAAACGGCGATTCGGGATTTTGCAGGATGCCCTGATACTTTGGCGAACCGACATAAATGGTGATTCGAGATTTCGCAGGATGCCCTGATTTGCCGACATAGGATATGTCGGGCTGATGCGTGATATGTAACTTGGCAAGCCGATATTAAAGATCATACATATGATTCGCTTCTGACACCATAATGAATCCAAGAGGAATCCGGGTCGGCCATGTCTCAGTAGTGGGCATTCCAATGATAAAACCGACTCCACCTTCTAGTGTTAGCTCAAGCATATACATATATGTAAAGAATATTTGACAGAAACAGTAGTTCCATTAACCGAAGCAAACTAGTTCTAGTATATGATAGAAATTAAATCTAACAACAGATTCTAAGCACCAAGAACTAGACTCGGTTTCAACCGAGTCCCCGAGTAACTTTTAACATTTTAAGAAAAAGACAAGCTCCGGAGTGAACGGGCAGTCCCCGGGTCAAAAAGCCTGATCCCGGGGAAAATAAAATAAGCGCCGGGCAGCTGCCGAGTTACTTTCTATCATTTTTAGGGATACTACCAACCAACTAGACAGGCCAGTCCCCGGGTCGATGTAACTCGGTCCCGGGGAAAACGGCTAAGCAAGATAGAAAAGGGAGCAGTCCCCGAGTAGCTTTCAGAATCAACTAACCGGGATTTGCTGATGACGCTTGCTGCTGTAGGCTGCGCCTGCCACTGCTTACAGCAGCAAGCTCGAGTCGGGGAAGAATGGTGATGCCGAGTCCCCGAGTTGCTGAGGAGATCCCGTCCAAGTTGATGATACCCGGGAGGCTTACGAGCGCAGCGGCGGTGTTGACGTAGAACCGCCGGGCAAGCCAGGAGCACGGCCAGCCGACCGTGTCTCCCCTGAGATTTGTTGACGACGTTGGCGCCGGTGATGAAGAACTTGATGAAGTGGTCCGGCGAGCAGAAACCCCGTGCCGTCACGCGAGGTGCTCGCCGGAGTCGATGAGGAAGGTCCCGTCCGAAATTAGCCCAGCTAGCGCCACTACCAGCCCCACGGTGGGCGCCAACTATCGTCGTGGTGAACAACAGATGCCTAGGGGTAGGCTTAAGTTTAGGGGCCGATGGACGCTAGAGGATTCGGGGAGGGATTGTGCAATAGAGATCACACGAACACACACACGAACACGCACACGATTTACCCAGGTTCGGGGCCCTCGTGAGGAGGTAAAACCCCTACTCCTGCTTGTCTGCCTATATTTGTGTATCGATCCGTATTACAAAAGTGCTCCTTGAGCTGTATCTATCTCCTGAGCTAAGCAGCACGAA
Organism: Puccinellia tenuiflora; assembly: GCA_012064385.1. NCBI lineage: Eukaryota > Viridiplantae > Streptophyta > Magnoliopsida > Poales > Poaceae > Puccinellia > Puccinellia tenuiflora. The sequence continues at coordinate 9,496 of QRDG01002042.1, forward strand.
GCTCCTACGGAGAAAGGAGCTAGCAGGAACGCAGGGGAGAAAAATGAACCAAGAGGGCTGCTCTCTCGTCCCTCCCGTCTCCTCCCCCTGGTGCTCTTTAAATAGAGAGAGCCCAGGGGACAACCAGGGGACAAGGGGGCAAGAAGTACCGTGCACTGTATACTGTTGATGAATTGACTACTGGGGTGTTATCCATACTGTTGAGGTGTCCTGGTGCTCGCTGTAGCCATGTCTGATGTAGGGCTAGGCCCGATCTTCACGGATTTGAGGGGAAAACGGGGATGAACACGAAGAACACGAGGGGAAACGAGGGAGATTCGTGGGCAAACACAAGGATAACTAGCAAATCCTGCTAAGAACTCCACCCAACAACAAACCCTCAAAAAGGTAGCCTTTGGATCGAAGAATCAAAGCCAAACTTACTCTTGTTGAAACCGATTGCTCTTACCGGCCGGTCCACCGATCCAATAGAATCACCGCAGTGAAAGATTGGTTTGCACTACTAGAGACACCGCAGTGAAAGAGTAGCAACAACAAGATCTACCTCAACGAGGCACCCTAGCTACGAGGGAGGAGGAGCATAGCTCTCACAAGTCTCAGATTCAGTCTGCCCCGAAATGGGGAAAGTGGAAGGCTATTTATAGTCTATTACAAAACGGGCTGGAAAGGCGGGGAACCGGCCTGGGGGCCGGCCTAGGCCGGCCTGGGGGCCGGCGGGTTCTGCCGGGTGGCCGGCCTGGGAACCGGCCTAGGCCGGCCTGTGGGCCGGCAGGCGCCTGGGGCTGCGGCTGGCGCAGGTGGAGTTCCGGCCTGGGGGCCGGCCTGGGCCGGCCTGGGGGCCGGTGGCTTCTGGAGGGTGGCCGGCCTGGAGACCGGCCTGGGCCGGCTGGGAGGCCGGCGGTCTCGGCAGGGTGGCCGGCCTGGGGTCCGGCCTAGGCCGGCTGGGAGGCTGGCCAGCTCTGGAGGGGTGCCGGCCTGTAGGCCGGCCTAGGCCGGCCTGGAGGCCGGTCCAGCAGTCTTCGCCTCCTTCTTCTTCTTCTTGCCCATCTTCTTGGAGTTCCTCTTGGCCATCTTCCGGGTGGATCCTGAGTATGCATAAGGTAGTGGCATGAGGTAGCAAGCAATTCAAAGGAAGGTCAAGATCACACATCGAGAGGAGCGAGGTCACCTTTTCATGAAGAGCCTTGACTCTTGACCTTGTCATTGGGCCATTTGGTATGGTGTCCATGGTGTTGTCCACGTGTGGGGCTACATCATCTCCCCCCCCTTCGGAAAGAGTCGTCTTCGACTCGTCATCCTCTTGAACGCTTGCATCTCCGTGGAAAGGGGATAGGTCGGCGACGTTGAACGTGTCATGCACCAAGTACTTTGAGGTTGGTATGTCGATCTTGTATGCGTTGTCGTTGATGCGCTTGAGCACTCTGAAAGGTCCGTCGCCGCGAGGAGCAAGCTTGGATTTCCGTTCATCCGGAAAACGGTCCTTGCGGAGGTGTAACCACACAAGGTCTCCTTCTTCGAATACCATGGGCCTCTTCAACTTGTTGATCTTGGTGGCTTGGCGCTTTGTGTGCTCCTCGAGAGTTGCTCGTGTTGACTCATGTAATGTCTTCATGTAGTCGGCTCTTTTGTCGACGTCCATGTCGGTGCGCTCGTGTAGCGGAAGTGGTAGGATGTCTAGGGCGGTGTTGGGGTTGAACCCATAGACAACCTCAAACGGGCTTCGCTTAGTCGCCCGGTGGGAGGCACGGTTGTAGGCGAACTCGGCGTGCGGTATGCATTCCTCCCAACCCTTGATGTTTGGCTTGATTAATGCGCGAAGGAGAGTTGATAAGCTTCGATTCACCACCTCGGTTTGGCCGTCGGTTTGTGGGTGGTAAGCGGTGGAGAAGAGGAGCTTGACTCCTAGCTTTGCCATCAATGCCTTCCAAAAGTAGCTTGTGAACTTGACATCGCGGTCCGAAACAATGGTCTTCGGCACTCCATGTAGACGAACGATTTCCCTAAAGAACAAAGTTGCAATGTGTGAAGCATCGTTGGTCTTATTGCAAGGAATAAAGTGTGCCATTTTAGAGAAGCGATCGACAACAACAAATATTGAATCTTTGCCATTCTTTGTGCGAGGTAATCCTAAGACGAAATCCATGCTAATGTCGGACCAAGGTGTGTGTGGTATCGGTAAAGGCATATAAAGGCCATGAGAGTTCAACGTGGACTTAGCTTTGAGGCAAGTTGGGCAACGGCGCACCAAGCGCTCCACATCACGCGTCATCCGTGGCCAAAAGTAGTGTGTAGATAGCATGGCGAGTGTCTTGTCACGTCCAAAGTGTCCCATGAGTCCTCCACTATGTGATTCCTGTAGAAGCAACAAACGGAGCGAGGACTCGGGAATGCATAGTTTGTTAGCCTTAAACAAGAAACCCTTGTGCAAGTAGAAATCATCGCAACCTTTGTCAATTGTGCACTTGGTAAAGATAGGACCAAAGAAAGAATCGGAAGCATAGAGTTCTTTAAGGTCATCAAGACCCAAAACATTGATTTCAAGTTGGGTGAGTAAGATCATCTTGCGGGAAAGAGCATCCGCAACTATATTGTCCTTGCCTTTTTTGTACTTCACCACATAGGGAAAAGACTCGATGAATTCAACCCATTTGGCATGCCTTTTGTTCAAATTGGCTTGGGTTTTCAAATATTTCAAAGATTCATGATCGGAGTGGATAACAAACTCTTTGGGCCAAAGGTAGTGTTGCCACACTTCCAAAACACGTACTAAGGCATAGAGTTCCTTGTCGTAGATTGGGTAGTTTAGGCGAGCACCATCAAGTTTTTCGCTATAATAGGCAACGGGACGGCCACATTGCATGAGGACGCCACCGATGCCAAGGCCACTAGCGTCACACTCAAGTTCGAAAGTTTTGGAGAAATCCGGTAAAGCAAGTAAAGGAGCTTCGGTCAATCTCTTCTTGAGTTCATTGAAAGCCGATTCTTGAGCATTGCCCCAAATGAAGGGTACATTCTTTTTGGTAAGCTCATTCAAGGGGCAAGCAATTGTGCTAAAATCTTTCACAAAGCGACGATAAAACCCAAACAAACCAAGAGCACTACGAAGTTGAGCAAGATTAGTTGGCGGTGGCCAATGTGTGATTGCCTCAACCTTAGAGGTGTCAACTTCAATCCCTTTTGACGAAACCACATAACCCAAGAATACAAGCTTGTCGGTGCAAAAGGTGCATTTCTTGAGATTGGCAAAAAGCGAAGCATTACGAAGGGCCAACAAAACTTGCTTCACATGGTCGACATGTTCATGCAAGGATTTGCTATAAACAAGGATATCATCAAAGTAGACAACCACAAACTTGCCAATGAAAGTCCGCAAGACGTGATTCATAAGACGCATAAATGTTGAAGGGGCATTTGAAAGACCAAAGGGCATGACAAGCCACTCATAAAGACCAAGTTTTGTTTTAAATGCGGTTTTCCATTCATCTCCTTCATGCATACGGATTTGGTGATAGCCACTTTTTAAATCAATTTTGGAGAAAATAGTGGCACCACTAAGCTCATCTAGCATGTCATCAAGTCGTGGGATAGGATGTCGATACCTCACCGTGATATTGTTGATGGGACGGCAATCCATGCACATTCGGAGTGTGTCGTCTTGCTTGGGGACGAGGATGACCGGAACGGCGCACGGACTCAAGCTTTCACGAACATGTCCCTTGGCGAGGAGTTCTTGAATTTGGCGCTCGATCTCCTTTGTCTCCTCCGGGTTGGTGCGGTATGGCGCTCTATTGGGTAGAGGGGCGCCGGGAATGAGATCGATGCGATGCTCGATTCCACGTAGGGGAGGAAGTCCTTGAGGGAGCTCATCCGGAAAGACATCTTTGAATTCCTGCAAAATAGACAACATAGACGGAGGAACTTGGGTTAAGTCGTTAGTTTCGTTGCCATCTCCTTTGCATAAGAGCACGAAGTGGAAAGTGGATGGGTTTGCTCTCACTTCCCTCATCTCACTTTTGGTGGCTAACAAGACTACGCCGGGACTCACTCTTTTCCCTTTCTCACTCATATTTGGCTTGTGGCTCTCACTCACGTGAATGTGGTTCGCTCTCTCACCACTCAACTCACTAGGGGATTGTTTTTCTTGCGCTCTTACAATTGTCTTGGCGTTGTCGGCGATGATTTGGCTTGGAGTCATTGGGCGTAGCACTAGGATCTTATTGTTCCATTTGAAGCTATAGTAGTTGGTGCGCCCATCATGAGTAGCGGCCTTGTCAAATTGCCAAGGGCGGCCAAGAAGTAAGTGGCAAACCGACATTGGTACCACATCACAATCCACCGTGTCCTCGTAAGAGCCAATCTTGAAGGATACTTGAACCGTGTGTTGGATCCTCACGGTGCCGGAGTCACTAAGCCATTGCACATGGTAAGGATTGGGGTGCTTCTTGTACGTCAAGTTGAGTTTGTCACAAAGTTCCTTGCTTGCCAAGTTGTGACAACTCCCACCATCAATGATTACCTTGATTGATTTGCCGTTGATGCCGGCCTTGGTTTGGAACAAGTTGCATCTTTGAGCGTCATCACCTTGGTTGATTGTAGTCAAGACTCGAGTGACAACTAGAGTGGGGTTGGGGTCACCATCACAATAGATGTAGTCATCGTCGTCATCCAAGCTTTGCATCGTGGCCACCTTGTTCAATGCGTGGTACTCATCTTCACTCATGGACTCATAGTCTCCATTGTCATTGACTATCATCACCTTCTTGTTGGTGCATTCAAATGACTTGTGCCCTTGACCTCCACACTTGTAGCAAGTGAGATATGACTTGACGGCTTGTGGTGAGGGCGTCGTCTTCTTGGAAGTGGTAGTGGGTTGCGGTGTAGAACTTTTGGCATTGCCTTGAGCTTGTACTTGAGTCATGGGTTGTGTTGATGATGAAGCTCGAGTGGCGAAGAAGGACTTGGCCTTGACATACTTGAGCTCTTCGGCAACTTGGCGCTCGGCCTTCATGGCTTGATGCACGAGCTCAACAAGGTTCTCATAAGGTTGGAATTCCACTATCTTCTTGATGGGGTACGTGAGGCCGTTCAAGAAACGTGCCATTGATTGTTCCTCGGATTCTACAATGTGTGCACGGGAGAGAGTGGACTCCATCTCCTTGTAGTACTCGTCGACCGTCTTGAGACCTTGCTTGAGTTCTTGTAGCTTCTTGTACAAATCGCGTGCATAATGATGTGGCACAAAGCGCTTGTGCATTTCCTTCTTCATGTCATTCCATGTGTCTATTGGGTCTTCAAAGGATGCTTGGAGTTGTTCCCACCATAGCTGCGCATAGCCTTCAAACTCGAGGGATGCGAGGTCAACTCGTTTGTCTTGCGGCACCTTGTAGACTCGAAATAGCTTGGAGACCTTGGATTCCCATGCAATATAGTCTTCCGGGTCGTTGGTGCCATGGAACTTAGGAATGACGAGCTTGGGAGGATTGAAACGGTTCTTGCGATCATCCTCATCATCATCATCATGGTGGCGATGGCGGTCTCGGTGACGATGTCGTGGGTGGTGGTGTGGAACATAATCCTCGTCATCTTCAATATCAACATGATTGTCGGCCAATGGCACTCGGCGGGCTCGATGTGGAGGTAGCTCATGACGATGATGTCGATTGTCCTCATGTATGTGTAGGGGATCCAAGATAACATTTGGAATTGGAATGTCTTGTCGAGGACGAGCTTGATGAAGTGGAGGGTCGATGTTCGCGAGAGGGCGAGGCGCTTCGTGACGATGTTCGTCGTGGTGTTGATGATGGTCCAAGTTCGCTTGTGGAGGAGGTATGTCGTGGTGTTGGCCTTGACCAATCTCACTTGGACCTTTGCTTCTTGCGTTGGAACGATGGGAAGACCTTGAGCTTGATCTCGAAGAGTGCCGTTGTTGTCGTGCGATAAGCTCCTCGAGACGAATGGAACGTGCCTTGTTCTCACGTTGATCGTCTTGTATTTGAGCGAAGCGCTCAGCGTTTTCACGTTGTGCGGCTTGATGGCGCTCCTCGTAGCGACGGAAGTTGTCGTCCATGTAGCGCCTAAGGGCCTCCGCTTGTTTGCCGAAGTCGACGTCTTGTTCTTCCCTAGCCATGAGAAGCAAACACAAGTGATATGTGGAATATGTGGTGGCTAAAAACCGCTCTTACCTTTGGTTGATAATATTGGACAAGTGGGCTTGCCGTCCGAGACAATGGTGTCACAAGAGTAAAAGTGTTTGATTAGCAATCCAAAAGCGACCCACACACACACTTATGAGGAGCTTGGGTATGGTAAAGTGGCAAGAAATCGAAACGAACCCAACGAAAAAGGCTATTGCAAGAAGTGGAGGATAACCACAAGGACCACGAAACAAAAGAGACTAACCACACAATCCGAGAAACAAAAGAGACTCACACGTGGAGACAAACGTGGATGGTGCGACTATAGGGAGGAGCAACTTGGACCTAACGAAGACTATGCTCGTGCCGCACCACCTCTCGAAGGACAACTAGCTCAAGTGTATGGGAAAGAGCAACCGATTTGCACAAGTGTACCCATTTCTCTATTGATAATTGGAGCTTGAGGATAACTAGGATCACGGCTCGGCTTTTCTCTTTTTTTTTTTGAATCTTTTCTATTTCTCTTTTGCTTTTATGCTTTTGCCCGAGCCGAGTCCGCTACAACTAGATGCTCACAAGATTATGATATGGTTACTTGGTGTCACACAAGTGCAATGCTCACACTATGAAGAGCTAGCTCCTAGGAAAAAGTTTCGCGAAATGGAAAGGGATGTGTCGGAAGCTATACCTTTGATGTCGTCGAGGTAGCGATGAAGCGACACGAAGATGAAGTCGGTGAATAGTCGTGCGGCGGTAGCACCGGCCGAACGGGCGGTAAGACTGATTGCGGGCGGTAGTAACGGCCGTTCGGACGGTAGTACCGCCGGCGACGAATTGCGCGGCACGCTTGGGCTTGGAGCGGAAAAGGCCTCCGGAAAACACCAACGGAAAGTGGGGAAAAGTTCTTAAGCACGAGATCAATAAGCCATACCAAGTTATCCAAGTTCTTCACGCCCTCACATGACTCTTCACCGAGCTTATCGTCGACTCCACTACAAGTTGGTGACCAAGAAGATGGCGAGAAGACGGTCGAGCATGGGATTTTCCCTTCGACCAAGGAGGCGAGCATGGAGGATGCTTCCACTTTGGATGTCGAATCAAGTGGAGAGGCCGAGCATGGGATGTTCCCTTCGGCAAAGGAGTCGAGTGATGATGCCCACCCTACGGCATTCACCTTTGGAGGCGACAAGGTTGAGGAGGTTGAGCATGGGAGTTTCCCTTCAACCAAGGTGGCGAATGGAGTTGAGACTACCGAGCCTATCCCTATGTGCTTGAATGATGAAATGGTACCAATCCCATGTGAGCATGAGAGCCACCTAGCCCACTTGAGTGAGAGTGCAAGTGAGTTGAGTGCCTCCACCATATGCGAGATTGAGTGCTTCCACTTTGAGGGAATGAGTGATACACACCTTGAGTTGGGAGAGGTAGTTGATAGGTCAAGTGAGGACATTTCGATTTCTAACAACTTACCCTCTACCTCTAGTGTGTTTTCTCATATTGTACTAGGTCCCATGGATGATGAGACGCCAAGCCTCGACATGATGGTGCTCGCCTAAACTACCCAATCTACGACAAGGAACTCTATGCCTTAGTACGTGTTTTGGAAGTGTGGCAACACTACCTTTGGCCCAAAGAGTTTGTTATCCACTCCGATCATGAATCTTTGAAATATTTGAAAACCCAAGCCAATTTGAACAAAAGGCATGCCAAATGGGTTGAATTCATCGAGTCTTTTCCCTATGTGGTGAAGTACAAAAAAGGCAAGGACAATATAGTTGCGGATGCTCTTTCCCGCAAGATGATCTTACTCACCCAACTTGAAATCAATGTTTTGGGTCTTGATGACCTTAAAGAACTCTATGCTTCCGATTCTTTCTTTGGTCCTATCTTTACCAAGTGCACAATTGACAAAGGTTGCGATGATTTCTACTTGCACAAGGGTTTCTTGTTTAAGGCTAACAAACTATGCATTCCCGAGTCCTCGCTCCGTTTGTTGCTTCTACAGGAATCACATAGTGGAGGACTCATGGGACACTTTGGACGTGACAAGACACTCGCCATGCTATCTACACACTACTTTTGGCCACGGATGACGCGTGATGTGGAGCGCTTGGTGCGCCGTTGCCCAACTTGCCTCAAAGCTAAGTCCACGTTGAACTCTCATGGCCTTTATATGCCTTTACCGATACCACACACACCTTGGTCCGACATTAGCATGGATTTCGTCTTAGGATTACCTCGCACAAAGAATGGCAAAGATTCAATATTTGTTGTTGTCGATCGCTTCTCTAAAATGGCACACTTTATTCCTTGCAATAAGACCAACGATGCTTCACACATTGCAACTTTGTTCTTTAGGGAAATCGTTCGTCTACATGGAGTGCCGAAGACCATTGTTTCGGACCGCGATGTCAAGTTCACAAGCTACTTTTGGAAGGCATTGATGGCAAAGCTAGGAGTCAAGCTCCTCTTCTCCACCGCTTACCACCCACAAACCGACGGCCAAACCGAGGTGGTGAATCGAAGCTTATCAACTCTCCTTCGCGCATTAATCAAGCCAAACATCAAGGGTTGGGAGGAATGCATACCGCACGCCGAGTTCGCCTACAACCGTGCCTCCCACCGGGCGACTAAGCGAAGCCCGTTTGAGGTTGTCTATGGGTTCAACCCCAACACCGCCCTAGACATCCTACCACTTCCGCTACACGAGCGCACCGACATGGACGTCGACAAAAGAGCCGACTACATGAAGACATTACATGAGTCAACACGAGCAACTCTCGAGGAGCACACAAAGCGCCAAGCCACCAAGATCAACAAGTTGAAGAGGCCCATGGTATTCGAAGAAGGAGACCTTGTGTGGTTACACCTCCGCAAGGACCGTTTTCCGGATGAACGGAAATCCAAGCTTGCTCCTCGCGGCGACGGACCTTTCAGAGTGCTCAAGCGCATCAACGACAACGCATACAAGATCGACATACCAACCTCAAAGTACTTGGTGCATGACACGTTCAACGTCGCCGACCTATCCCCTTTCCACGGAGATGCAAGCGTTCAAGAGGATGACGAGTCGAAGACGACTCTTTCCGAAGGGGGGGGAGATGATGTAGCCCCACACGTGGACAACACCATGGACACCATACCAAATGGCCCAATGACAAGGTCAAGAGTCAAGGCTCTTCATGAAAAGGTGACCTCGCTCCTCTCGATGTGTGATCTTGACCTTCCTTTGAATTGCTTGCTACCTCATGCCACTACCTTATGCATACTCAGGATCCACCCGGAAGATGGCCAAGAGGAACTCCAAGAAGATGGGCAAGAAGAAGAAGAAGGAGGCGAAGACTGCTGGACCGGCCTCCAGGCCGGCCTAGGCCGGCCTACAGGCCGGCACCCCTCCAGAGCTGGCCAGCCTCCCAGCCGGCGATGATGTAGCCCCACACGTGGACAACACCATGGACACCATACCAAATGGCCCAATGACAAGGTCAAGAGTCAAGGCTCTTCATGAAAAGGTGACCTCGCTCCTCTCGATGTGTGATCTTGACCTTCCTTTGAATTGCTTGCTACCTCATGCCACTACCTTATGCATACTCAGGATCCACCCGGAAGATGGCCAAGAGGAACTCCAAGAAGATGGGCAAGAAGAAGAAGAAGGAGGCGAAGACTGCTGGACCGGCCTCCAGGCCGGCCTAGGCCGGCCTACAGGCCGGCACCCCTCCAGAGCTGGCCAGCCTCCCAGCCGGCCTAGGCCGGACCCCAGGCCGGCCACCCTGCCGAGACCGCCGGCCTCCCAGCCGGCCCAGGCCGGTCTCCAGGCCGGCCACCCTCCAGAAGCCACCGGCCCCCAGGCCGGCCAGGCCGGCCCCAGGCCGGAACTCCACCTGCGCCAGCCGCAGCCCCAGGCGCCTGCCGGCCCACAGGCCGGCCTAGGCCGGTTCCCAGGCCGGCCACCCGGCAGAACCCGCCGGCCCCCAGGCCGGCCTAGGCCGGCCCCCAGGCCGGTTCCCCGCCTTTCCAGCCCGTTTTGTAATAGACTATAAATAGCCTTCCACTTTCCCCATTTCGGGGCAGACTGAATCTGAGACTTGTGAGAGCTATGCTCCTCCTCCCTCGTAGCTAGGGTGCCTCGTTGAGGTAGATCTTGTTGTTGCTACTCTTTCACTGCGGTGTCTCTAGTAGTGCAAACCAATCTTTCACTGCGGTGATTCTATTGGATCGGTGGACCGGCCGGTAAGAGCAATCGGTTTCAACAAGAGTAAGTTTGGCTTTGATTCTTCGATCCAAAGGCTGCCTTTTTGAGGGTTTGTTGTTGGGTGTAGATCTTAGCAGGATTTGCTAGTTATCCTTGTGTTTTGCCCACGAATCTCCCTCGTTTCCCCTCGTGTTCTTCGTGTTCATCCCCGTTTCTCCCCCCAAAATCCGTGAAGATCGGGCCTAGCCCTACATCATTTGGTATCAAGAGCAAGGGTTTCCACGGATTTGGATCGTGTTTCCACCGTTATTAGCCATTTTCCACCAAAATTTTTCTTTCCCATACCAATTTCGAAAATTCCAAAAAAAAAAAAAATAGCCCATATGGATTTCGTTCGATCTTTCGATTTGGTGAGCGATTTGTGGTTTTGATCCACGGATCTCGTGCTTAAGACCTTTTCCCCACTTTCCGTTGGTGTTTTCCGGAGGCCTTTCCGCTCCAAGCCCAAGCGTGCCGCGCAATTCGTCGCCGGCGGTACTACCGTCCGAACGGCCGTTACTACCGCCCGCAATCGGTCTTACCGCCCGTTCGGCCGGTGCTACCGCCGCACGACTATTCACCGATTTCATCTTCGTGTCGCTTCATCGCTACCTCGACGACATCAAAGGTATAGCTTCCGACACATCCCTTTCCATTTCGCGAAACTTTTTCCTAGGAGCTAGCTCTTCATAGTGTGAGCATTGCACTTGTGTGACACCAAGTAACCATATCATAATCTTGTGAGCATCTAGTTGTAGCGGACTCGGCTCGGGCAAAAGCATAAAAGCAAAAGAGAAATAGAAAAGATTCAAAAAAAAAAAAAGAGAAAAGCCGAGCCGTGATCCTAGTTATCCTCAAGCTCCAATTACCAATAGATAAATGGGTACACTTGTGCAAATCGGGTGCTCCTTCACATACACTTGAGCTAGTTGTCCTCGAGAGGTGGTGCGGCACGAGCATAGTCTTCGTTAGGTCCAAGTTGCTCCTCCCTATAGTCGCACCATCCACGTTTGTTCCACGTGTGAGTCTCTTTTGTTTCTCGGATTGTGTGGTTAGTCTCTTTGTTTCGTGGTCATTGTGGTTATCCTCCACTTCTTGCAATAGCCTTTTCGTTGGTTCGTTTCGATTCTTGCCACTTACCATACCCAAGCTCCTCATAAGTGTGTGTGTGGGTCGCTTTTGGATTGCTAATCAAACACTTTTACTCTTGTGACACATTGTCTCGGACGGCAAGCCCACTTGTCCAATATTATCACCAAGGTAAGAGCGGTTTTAGCCACCACATATTCCACATATCACTTGTGTTTGCTTCTCATGGCTAGGGAGAACAAGACGTCGACTTCGGCAAACAAGCGGAGGCCCTTAGGCGCTACATGGACGACAACTTCCGTCGCTATGAGGAGCGCCATCAAGCCGCACAACGTGAAAACGCTGAGCGCTTCGCTCAAATACAAGACGATCAACGTGAGAACAAGGCACGTTCCATTCGTCTCGAGGAGCTTATCGCACGACAACAACGGCACTCTTCGAGATCAAGCTCAAGGTTTCCATCGTTCCAACGCAGAAGCAAAGGTCCAAGTGAGATTGGTCAATGCCAACAACCACGACATACCTCCTCCACAGCGAACTTGGACCACCATCAACACCACGACGACATCGTCACGAAGCGCCTCGCCCTCTCGCGAACATCGACCCTCCACTTTCAAGCTCGTCCTCGACAAGACATTCCAATTCCAAATGTTATCTTGGATCCCTACACATACATGAGGACAATCGACATCATCGTCATGAGCTACCTCCACATCGAGCCCCGCCGAGTGCCATNACATATCAACTTGTGTTTGCTTCTCATGGCTAGGGAAGAACAAGACGTCGACTTCGGCAAACAAGCGGAGGCCCTTAGGCGCTACATGGACGACAACTTCCGTCGCTACGAGGAGCGCCATCAAGCCGCACAACGTGAAAACGCTAGCGCTTCGCTCAAATACAAGACGATCAACGTGAGAACAAGGCACGTTCCATTCGTCTCGAGGAGCTTATCGCACGACAACAACGGCACTCTTCGAGATCAAGCTCAAGGTCTTCCCATCGTTCCAACGCAAGAAGCAAAGGTCCAAGTGAGATTGGTCAAGGCCAACACCACGACATACCTCCTCCACAAGCGAACTTGGACCATCATCAACACCACGACGAACATCGTCACGAAGCGCCTCGCCCTCTCGCGAACATCGACCCTCCACTTCATCAAGCTCGTCCTCGACAAGACATTCCAATTCCAAATGTTATCTTGGATCCCCTACACATACATGAGGACAATCGACATCATCGTCATGAGCTACCTCCACATCGAGCCCGCCGAGTGCCATTGGCCGACAATCATGTTGATATTGAAGATGACAAGGATTATGTTCCACACCACCACCCACGACATCGTCACCGAGACCGCCATCGCCACCATGATGATGATGATGAGGATGATCACAAGAACCGCTTCAATCCTCCCAAGCTCGTCATTCCTAAGTTCCACGGCACCAACGACCCGGAGGACTACATAGCATGGGAATCCAAGGTCTCCAAGCTATTTCGAGTCTACAAGGTGCCGCAAGACAACGAGTTGACCTCGCATCCCTCGAGTTTGAAGGCTATGCGCAACTATGGTGGGAACAACTCCAAGCATCCTTTGAAGACCCAATAGACACATGGAATGACATGAAGAAGGAAATGCACAAGCGCTTTGTGCCACATCATTATGCACGCGATTTGTTCAAGAAGCTACAAGAACTCAAGCAAGGTATCAAGACGGTCGACGAGTACTACAAGGAGATGGAGTCCACTCTCTCCCGTGCACACATTGTAGAGTCCGAGGAACAATCAATGGCACGTTTCTTGAACGGCCTCACGTACCCCATCAAGAAGATAGTGGAATTCCAACCTTATGAGAACCTTGTTGAGCTCGTGCATCAAGCCATGAAGGCCGAGCGCCAAGTTGCCGAAGAGCTCAAGTATGTCAAGGCCAAGTCCTTCTTCGCCACTCGAGCTTCATCATCAACACAACCCATGACTCAAGTACAAGCTCAAGGCAATGCCAAAGTTCTACACCGCAACCCACTACCACTTCCAAGAAGACGACGCCCTCACCACAAGCCGTCAAGTCATATATCACTTGCTACAAGTGTGGAGGTCAAGGGCACAAGTCATTTGAATGCACCAACAAGAAGGTGATGATAGTCAATGACAATGGAGACTATGAGTCCATGAGTGAAGATGAGTACCACGCATTGAACAAGGTGGCCACAATGCAAAGCTTGGATGAAGACGATGACTACATCTATTGTGATGGTGACCCCAACCCCACTCTAGTTGTCACTCGAGTCTTGACTACAATCAACCAAGGTGATGACGCTCAAAGATGCAACTTGTTCCAAACCAAGGCCGGCATCAACGGCAAATCAATCAAGGTAATCATTGATGGTGGGAGTTGTCACAACTTGGCAAGCAAGGAGCTATGTGAGAAACTCAACTTGACGTACAAGAAGCACCCCAATCCCTACCATGTGCAATGGCTTAGTGACTCCGGCACCATGAGGATCCAACACACGGTTCAAGTATCCTTCAAGATTGGCTCTTACGAGGACACGGTGGATTGTGATGTGGTACCAATGTCGGTTTGCCACTTACTTCTTGGCCGCCCTTGGCAATTTGACAAGGCCGCTACTCATGATGGGCGCACCAACTACTATAGCTTCAAATGGAACAATAAGATCCTAGTACTCCGCCCAATGACTCCGAGCCAAATCATCGCCGACAATGCCAAGACAATTGTACGGGCGCAAGATAAACAATCCTCTAGTGAGTTGAGTGGTGAGAGAGCGAACCACATTCACGTGAGTGAGAGCCACAAGCCAAATGTGAGTGAGAAAGCGAAAAGAGTGAGTCCCGGCGTAGTCTTGTTAGCCACCAAAAGTGAGATGAGAGAAGTGAGAGCAACCCATCCACTTTCCACTTCGTGCTCTTATGCAAAGGAGATGGCAAAGACACTAACGACTTAACCCAAGTTCCTCCGTCTATGTTGTCTATCTTGCAGGAATTCAAAGATGTCTTTCCGGATGAGCTACCTCAAGGACTTCCTCCCCTACGTGGAATCGAGCATCGCATCGACCTCATTCCCGGCGCCCCTCTACCCAATAGAGCGCCATACCGCACCAACCCCGAGGAGACGAAGGAGATCGAGCGCCAAATTCAAGAACTCCTCGCCAAGGGACATGTTCGTGAAAGCTTGAGTCCGTGCGCCGTTCCGGTAATCCTCGTCCCCAAGCAAGACGACACACTCCGAATGTGCATGGATTGCCGTCCCATCAACAATATCACGGTGAGGTATCGACACCCTATCCCACGACTTGATGACATGCTAGATGAGCTTAGTGGTGCCACTATTTTCTCCAAAATTGATTTAAAGAGTGGCTATCACCAAATCCGTATGCATGAAGGAGATGAATGGAAAACCGCATTTAAAACAAAACTTGGTCTTTATGAGTGGCTTGTCATGCCCTTTGGTCTTTCAAATGCTCCTTCAACATTTATGCGTCTTATGAATCACGTCTTGCGGACTTTCATTGGCAAGTTTGTGGTTGTCTACTTTGATGATATCCTTGTTTATAGCAAATCCTTGCATGAACATGTCGACCATGTGAAGCAAGTTTTGTTGGCCCTTCGTAATGCTTCGCTTTTTGCCAATCTCAAGAAATGCACCTTTTGCACCGACAAACTTGTATTCTTGGGTTATGTGGTTTCTTCAAAAGGGATTGAAGTTGACACCTCTAAGGTTGAGGCAATCACAAATTGGCCACCGCCAACTAATCTTGCTCAACTTCGTAGTGCTCTTGGTTTGTTTGGGTTTTATCGTCGCTTTGTGAAAGATTTTAGCACAATTGCTTGCCCCTTGAATGAGCTTACAAAAAGAATGTACCCTTCATTTGGGGCAATGCTCAAGAATCGGCTTTCAATGAACTCAAGAAGAGATTGACCGAAGCTCCTTTACTTGCTTTACCGGATTTCTCCAAAACTTTCGAACTTGAGTGTGACGCTAGTGGCCTTGGCATCGGTGGCGTCCTCATGCAATGTGGCCGTCCCGTTGCCTATTATAGCGAAAAACTTGATGGTGCTCGCCTAAACTACCCAATCTACGACAAGGAACTCTATGCCTTAGTACGTGTTTTGGAAGTGTGGCAACACTACCTTTGGCCCAAAGAGTTTGTTATCCACTCCGATCATGAATCTTTGAAATATTTGAAAACCCAAGCCAATTTGAACAAAAGGCATGCCAAATGGGTTGAATTCATCGAGTCTTTTCCCTATGTGGTGAAGTACAAAAAAGGCAAGGACAATATCGTTGCGGATGCTCTTTCCCGCAAGATGATCTTACTCACCCAACTTGAAATCAATGTTTTGGGTCTTGATGACATTAAAGAACTCTATGCTTCCGATTCTTTCTTTGGTCCTATCCTTACCAAGTGCACAATTGACAAAGGTTGCGATGATTTCTACTTGCACAAGGGTTTCTTGTTTAAGGCTAACAAACTATGCATTCCCGAGTCCTCGCTCCGTTTGTTACTTCTACAGGAATCACATAGTGGAGGACTCATGGGACACTTTGGACGTGACAAGACACTCGCCATGCTATCTACACACTACTTTTGGCCACGGATGACGCGTGATGTGGAGCGCTTGGTGCGCCGTTGCCCAACTTGCCTCAAAGCTAAGTCCACGTTGAACTCTCATGGCCTTTATATGCCTTTACCAATACCACACACACCTTGGTCCGACATTAGCATGGATTTCGTCTTAGGATTACCTCGCACAAAGAATGGCAAAGATTCAATATTTGTTGTTGTCGATCGCTTCTCGAAAATGGCACACTTTATTCCTTGCAATAAGACCAACGATGCTTTACACATTGCAACTTTGTTCTTTAGGGAAATCATTCGTCTACATGGAGTGCCGAAGACCATTGTTTCGGACCGCGATGTCAAGTTCACAAGCTACTTTTGGAAGGCATTGATGGCAAAGCTAGGAGTCAAGCTCCTCTTCTCCACCGCTTACCACCCACAAACCGACGGCCAAACCGAGGTGGTGAATCGAAGCTTATCAACTCTCCTTCGCGCATTAATCAAGCCAAACATCAAGGGTTGGGAGGAATGCATACCGCACGCCGAGTTCGCCTACAACCGTGCCTTCCACCGGGCGACCAAGCGAAGCCCGTTTGAGGTTTTCTATGGGTTCAACCCCAACACCGCCCTAGACATCCTACCACTTCCTCTACTCGAGCGCACCGACATGGACGTCGACAAAAGAGCCGACTACATGAAGACATTACATGAGTCAACACGAGCAACTCTAGAGGAGCACACAAAGCGCCAAGCCACCAAGATCAACAAGTTGAAGAGGCCCATGGTATTCGAAGAAGGAGACCTTGTGTGGCTACACCTCCGCAAGGACCGTTTTCCGGATGAAAGGAAATCCAAGCTTGCTCCTCGCGGTGACGGACCTTTCAAAGTGCTCAAGCGCATCAACGACAACGCATACAAGATCGACATACCAACCTCAAAGTACTTGGTGCATGACACGTTCAACGTCGCCGACCTATCCCCTTTCCACGGAGATGCAAGCGTTCAAGAGGATGACGAGTCGAAGACGACTCTTTCCGAAGGGGGGGGGGGGGAGATGATGTAGCCCCACACGTGGACAACACCATGGACACCATGCCAAATGGCCCAATGACAAGATCAAGAGTCAAGGCTCTTCATGAAAAGGTGACCTCGCTCCTCTCGATGTGTAATCTTGACCTTCCTTTGAATGGGTTGCTACTTCATGCCGGTACCTTGTGCGTACTCAGGATCCACCCAGTTGATGGCCCACCATGGAGTCAAGGAGATGACCAAGAGAAGGTCCAAGACGATGGAGAAGGTGGACCAGAGGAGACCCAAGAAGATGGACAAGAAGAGGAGGAAAGGAGCGAAGACTGGGTGGCCGGCCTCCCAGCCGGCCTAGGCCGGCCTCCAGGCCGGGCACCAACCCGAAGCCGCCGGCCTCCCAGCCGGCCCAGGCCGGCCTCCAGGCCGGGCACCCACCCGAAGCCGCCGGCCTCCACACCGGCCCAGGCCGGCCCTCAGGCCGGGCCACCTCCCGACGCCGCCGGCCCACGCGCCGGCCTCCCAGCCGGCCTCCAGGCCGGCCTAGGCCGGCCCCCAGGCCGGTCACCCACCTGAGCCGGCCGGCCTCCAGGCCGGCCTAGGCCGGTTCCCCGCCAGAGCCAGCCGGCCTCCAGGCCGGCCTAGGCCGGCCCCCAGGCCGGTTCCCCGCCTTTCCTGCCCCGTTTTGTAATAGACTATAAATAGCCTTCCACTTTCCCCATTTCCAGGCAGACTGAATCTGAGACTTGTGAGAGCTATGCTCCTCCTCCCTCGTAGCTAGGGTGCCTCGTTGAGGTAGATCTTGTTGTTGCTACTCTTTCACTGCGGTGTCTCTAGTAGTGCAAACCAATCTTTCACTGCGGTGATTCTATTGGATCGGTGGACCGGCCGGTAAGAGCAATCGGTTTCAACAAGAGTAAGTTTGGCTTTGATTCTTCGATCCAAAGGCTGCCTTTTTGAGGGTTTGTTGTTGGGTGGAGTTCTTAGCAGGATTTGCTAGTTATCCTTGTGTTTGCCCACGAATCTCCCTCGTTTCCCCCTCGTGTCTTCGTGTTCATCCCCTTTTTCCCCTCAAATCCGTGAAGATCGGGCCTAGCCCTACATCACTTAACCTTAGAAAAAATACACATAAATATTAATGTATATAGAAATATAGCCACATACTACCTCCGTTACTTAATATAAGACGTTTTAGCTGTACAAATTGAACTTCTAAAACATATTATATTAAGTAATGGAGGTAGTAGTATTCTACAATAAATATGTTTATTAACACTACATTTTGAAATACGTCACTAATGGGAGGTATATATGGACACTTTGTTTTGTCTCACGGGTGTAGATGTACCTATTATAAAAAATACATTTTAAATGTATTTCATAATGTCAAAAATTTCAGACCAATTTTTTGTGTCTACATCTCTACATCCAAACATACTATGTCCGTACACAAAGTTTCGCAAAAAAGATATTTTTTGTGGCTTGTGTAAAAAATACAAAAATATGTCTCGTGAAAACTCATTTTGAAACACCGGAAATTGTCTTTTCTATACATGCCACAAAAGATGTCTTTTTTTTCGCGAAACTTTGTGTGCAAACATAATGTGTCCAAATATACACCCGAATTTTTGGTTCTGAATTTTTTCATATTTTGAAATGCGATTTTTTTTAAACTAGGCAAAAGCTTTGCCTTTTATATTGATATAGGAGAAGCAAACATGATATGACCGAGTCCAAAAAGAAAAGATCACTACTAGAAGTCTAGTGGGTTCGTCTACACCTATGAGCCAAACAGATTTTGTGATATATATAATGATTACCAACGAAGGCTCCTCAAATTTGCCCCAACGACTTCATGTGATAAGGATTTTATTGTAGAGTATGAGCCAAACTAGACGTGTTGTGTGGTTGTTACTAAGGACTCGGCTATTTTTCGCATTATTGAATTTTTGTCTGGTCTTTTCCCTTGTCCAAAGTTGTTGCAAAAACAAAAAGATATGATAGGTTGTCACGGAATCAAATAGGTTCAATCCCTCAGCCGCCGCCATCCCAACCTCTCCTCTTTCCAGATCACATATCCAGCTCATGTCAGTGGTTCCCTCCCTCCGTCTGCTACTTCGGCATCGAGACGTTGGGGGATTCCTAGTTCTCCTTGTTCGCCATGTAGTTAGGTTTTGGTGGGAAGTTCAGATGGGTTGCTCGCGATACGTCGAAAAATGGTACCCTAGTTTCAATCCCATATCGATGGCGTGGTTGACGACGTTGTGGAGGCAGTGTATCCATGTCGTTGGGCTTTTTCTATTGCCTTGTGCGATGTTAGTTTGGTTGTCGATCTGTTGTTCTTCTCGGCCATGAATTTCATCTGATGCACACTATGTCCAGGTTGTTTCCACCCGCAGGCGCAAAGTGGACCGAGATTTCATGGTAGCACCATGATTCTCTATCCGGTATCATGTATATAGCATACTCTTTAAATTTCTTACGATTATAACTTGTTTATGATATACTACCTCTGATCTATAAAAAATGTTGCTCATTTTATACTAAGTTAGTACAAACTTTGTACTAAGTGGGCAACACTTTTTATGGATCGGAGGGAGTACCAACTATCGTTGGCTCCCGTCGGAGACTCTCTAGTCCGACTGTCAACACGAATCGAGACGCGTCCCCCCGCCGATTCTGTTTCTTCCTCGAAACTTGTGTATGTGGCAGATGACTACTGTAATGAGTTTTACGAAAAATATTCATTTACAGGTAATTGTGGATGATATGCCAACCAAACATGTGGTGGTGAATCTAGATGTGCTTTTGCTGGAGTAATTTGATGCATTTCTAAGTTATTTCATGTTTTTCTGTAACTATTGGAACCAATGTCCTATATCTAGAAGTGTACTTTGTAAAATTTTTCTGCTTAATATAATCAAGATGTTAGCCAAAAAAAAAAATGGAACAAGCTCGAAAGCCTAAACGAAGGCAGACTGGGCCTACCTAACTCCTGAGGCTCTCGGCCTTACGCGAAGGAGCCGCGAAACGGGGCCCCGAATAGGACTATAGGAGACCACGGGGGTGAATCTTTCTTTGCATTTGGATATTGGCATCCCCTCTTGGAGGATCTACACTCTCTCCCCCACCGGTCCAGTCTCCATCCACCGGGCCACCACTCCCTCTCCTCTCCCCCACGCCGGCGATCGCGCGATGGCGGCGGCCGCTCCTCCTCCCGCGGCGGCGCTGGAGCAGCTGAGCAAGACCAAGATGTTCGGCGGCCACAACCTCCGCTTCCGCCACCAGAGCGCCACCCTCGGCTGCCCCATGACCTTCTCCCTCTTCCTCCCCGCCTCCCCAGCCTCCAAGCTCCCCGTGGGTGCCTTCCCGCTCGCCCTAGGACAGTCCTATCTAGCATCGGAATCTGATAGTTTGTGCTGCAGGTGCTGTACTGGCTATCGGGTCTCACCTGCACCGACGAGAACTTCATCATCAAGTCCGGCGCCCAGCGCGCCGCCGCGGCCCACGGAATCGCCATCGTCGCCCCCGACACCTCCCCGCGTATGTTTAACTTAAACCCCTCTCACCGCCACGTTCAATTTCAAGGGTTTATGCCTGTCCGGCTCCCTCCTCTGCCGTAATTCCATCCAATTGTGATTGTAATACTTGGTTTTTTTCTGGGGAGCGTCAGATGTATTTGGCGATATTTTGGTGGTTTATGCATTTTAGATTTGGGAATTGGGATCTTCTATGAGATAAATTGTTGGAGCGTATGCCTGCAGTTGTCAGTTGTCACTGGCTCATGACCAAAGCCTGCACTGCCTTGCCTACTTGATTTTGTAAAATTTCTGTGAGAAAATTCAGGAGAAGTATGAGCGGCATGAATTATGCATGTTAATTTCAACAGAAAATGACCACTGATGCCTCATCTGTGCATCAGGACGAGTTATCTGTTCTGCGTCTTTGGCGCGTTTAACACTTCAATGTGTAACTGATTCAAGGATTATGTTTTGTGAATGCATACAGATACACTAATTTCTAAGCATTGTGCCTCACATGGGCTATTGATGGCCTAACTCTAATCATAATGTGGTAACTGCATCGTGTCATGGTGTCATGCACGGGTCTTGTGATATGCTGCCGACTATTTGGTTGATGATTATGCGGGAGATGTTTTTGATGAACACTGAGGCTTCAGGGCAACATGCAATTGTAGATGCTAAAACTGACGAGAGACTAGTTAACTACACAATTGGGTCTGTTACACTTACACGTATGCGATTGGGTCATTGCTAGGTTGGACATGGTGATGCTCACAAGTACCACCCCAGACTTACAATAAGAATTTGTCCAGATAATAGTGTGTTGCTTGGTATTTAGAGTGATTTCCCATGTCCATTTGCTAGCACTGCACTTACATTTGACTGTTCGCAGTTACCCTGTTTAAGGTTGTGTCATACCATTTTGTGCCTCCATGGACAAACTTGTTTGATCCATTGGGGTGATACTTGCCAGCTCTCCGTGTTGGAGATCACTTTTCTGCTGAGTGCCTGATAGGAGTACTGAGTAGAAGTGTTGACTGGCCCAACATACCCAATTTTCCATATCAGGATATGTCAAGTTCCATGCCCTATGGTATATATTTATACTCTTTTATTGCGGTTTACCTCTAGTAGTTTCTACTGATATTGAAATGGAAAAACTTGTCCATCGTCATGTTGCTACCCGGTACCTTAGTAGGTTTAACAATTCTCCCTCATATGTGATCTAATTCTCCACAACAGTTGCTGCTGGTATATGGAGCTGAAGGAACATGTAACCATCAAAATTTTGACATCTTCCTCACGCATAGTAACCTACATTTTAGTTTTTCGGTTTCAGATTGTTAGCGGCTGGAAGACACTATAATCAAACGTGGCCAACAAAACACAATCTTCCTCTTTACAGGGCATGCGTAAACTGTATTTTCCATTTCAAGTTTTCGACTACATGAGCAATAAGATAGATCTGTTCGGCGTAAAGATGGCGTATCGTTGAGTCTGAATAACTTTAAGGGCATTCTAGCTTGATGAACAGGATGCCATGTTATTCTGCCAACCAACATTATGTTTTGTTTCCTTTGACTACCAAATAACTTGTGGACTCTATGATTTTTGGTCTTTGTTTAAACATTTCTTTTTCTCATCACTGTTTTCCTTTGTTTCATGCAGGTGGACTTAATGTAGAAGGAGAAGCAGATAGTTGGGATTTTGGTGTTGGTAAGGACTGTAATTAATACAATCTTTTTGTGCCGTTTGCAGTTTATATGATAATTTATATACGACTCATCAACTTCTATAGGAGTCTACAACTTACTGCATGATCTCCCATTGCCATAATAGATGGATTATTAGTATAATATGCATAATTGCTAGCATCCCTTGAAAAATTTCGGTAGTTGTACTCTTTGTTTTTTGTGTTATAAATTTATAATGCTATGTTAGCATTGTGTTGGTTATGGAGCAAATATTTATATTTCCGTTATTTTTGTTAAAAACGTATGCACATGATTACTGCTAATATGTTCGTTTATTCGATGATACCTCTTGTGGAGTTCCAAGGAAGTAATATTTAATCAACACACTGAACTAAGAATACTGTTATTCATGTTCATTGTTGTATTTCGAAGTGGTGAAAGCTCAGCCAGAAAGTAGTCTGATTGTCCTAGCGAAGTAGCAATAACACGCTTTATCTCATCTGCCATCAGCCCATATTTTTATGCTTCTAATTATGCAGAACACAATAGACACATATCTGGTGATTTTACTTTTATTTGTCCATGTAGGATCTATAACATGGTTGCCCTTGGCCTTTGTTAACCTGTTAAGTCAAACATCATGAACTATTCAGCAAGATCTTAACAGATATAACAAAACAAGTCTTATGTGGCCATTACTTTTTTCATGTGTCACCTACTCACCTATGTTTAACTCTAAAGATACAATGATTTAATAGACATTATTCGTTGTTCATAATATGATTTATTTTCATGAATTCATGAAGCTCTTCTACGCAAATTCTAAATAAATTAGGTAACAATGGAGGTGCTGTTTTTCTTTTGTCACAATTTTTTATTTTTCGAGTTCTTCTGCGCAAGCACCACTTGAAGAGTTGTATCATATTGGTACGACTTATGTGTCTGCATGTTGCTAGAGGTGCCTAACATTCCTATCTTCACTACGCATGAATAGGTGCTGGATTTTATTTGAATGCCACAAATGAGAAGTGGAAAAATTGGCGCATGTATGACTATGTTGTGAAGGAGCTTCCAAAAGTTTTAGTTGATAACTTTGAACAGCTCAACACCTCATGCGCATCAATTTTCGGTCACTCTATGGGAGGGCATGGTGCACTAACTATCTACTTGAAGAACACTGACAAATACAAGGTACTATTAGATGCTATCCGTTAAAACCTCGTTATCAGGAAATTTCAGTTTATGAACTTTTTTCAAATTAGGAAACTGCTAGTTGTCTACTTATACGATATGTACTATTGCTATTATTTTCATCAAATCTCACTTGGCATTGTGAATTTATCTTATAAATCTGCAGTCGGTGTCTGCATTTGCTCCAATTGCTAACCCAATGAACTGCCCTTGGGGTCAGAAAGCGTTCTCAAACTATTTGGGCACAACTAAATCAGAATGGGAGGTAGGTCTTACTGAGATCATCTCCCTCACTCTCCCTCGCTCCCTTCTTTTGCAAAACAGGTATTTAAAGTGCTTGATAGTGCATGCTTATTGCAGGAATACGATGCAACCTCCTTGATTAAAAAGTGCAATGGAGTTTCATCTTCTATCCTGATTGACCAGGTATAATTCAGTAGTGAAATGATTATTTAGCTCATCTTATTGTATTTTATTCTGTATTATTGGAATGAACCATTTAGTGTGTTAAATGGCATGTTTTGATTCGAGTGTAGTGACAACTGAGCAACTAATCATCTGCATGGGCATGTAAGGTGCTTGGAAAATGTCCCTGAAAGGTACAAGTGAGCATGACACAAGGACCTGTTGTCAGGCATTTCTGACAGCATGGAGTCAATCCTCCTGTATAATAGGCAACTGATCGGTTAGTCATAATTTGGGTCCTAGAAGAATTTCAAATGAGGTGGTGTCTGAAAGACATGAAGCCATTTTGATTGTTATGCCTGTTGCGCATGACGGATTCAGCCATTTTTAGTAGTCTTCTGCACTGTACATACTTTGCTACTATGATTGTCTCATCAAGTGATAGGTAGAAGTCTGTTCCAAGTTCAGTAAGAGAGTCTGTCAAGGTCTTGTCATGGTATTTCTTTATCAGACATGCTTGTAGAAGTTCCATCAGTGTAGCATCCCAATTCTCCGCGGGAGTGAGATGTGGCGTGATGATTATGCATGTTTAGCTCAACTGCCTAGAGCTGAAGGCTGTCAGTTCAACACAACTGCATGAAGTAACTGATTCTACATAGAATGATAGGTTTGATTGAACACGGTGAAGTACAGGACCCTAGAGAGTAGTTGTACATGGATTGTTTCTGATGGTGGTTATGGATTTTGGATCTTGTCACTGTCATTTATCATCTCACAGTCCTGCTATTTGCAATTTTTTGTTTAGAGTGCCTAAGGCTGTGGACGTCTTCCTTTGTTAGTCTGCCATCAGAAACCACTAATCTTCTGTGTGTGAATTTGAATAGGGAGACGATGACAAGTTCCTGGCAGAGCAGCTGCTGCCTGGCAACTTCGAGGAGGCGTGCAAGGCTGCAGGAGTTCCCCTGATCCTTCGAATGCAACCGGGATACGACCATTCCTTCTTCTTCATCGCGACGTTCGTCGATGATCACATCGCCCACCATGCTCAGTTTCTCAAGAGCGCTTGACTGACCAGTCAGCTGTAATGATGCAGTCAAGCGAGATGCGGAGTCAGTGTTGTCGCTCCGACCTGTCAGCTTACAATCTGTACCGTCGTCTGTCAGTGTAAACCTTGTGGTTGTTAGCTCGCTGTGAATGGTATTCCAGCTGGAATAATGTGGAATGGAAGCTTTGCGTGCTGTCGCCATCTGAAGTGCGCACTGGCTGTCATTCAGTCTGTAGGATTTCTTTTGGCACTGATGCAACGATTTCTGGTAAAACGGGTGATTGGATATTTGTCCAGGTGGTTCTTTCCCACGCATATCAAGCTCAGGTATGCGCATCCCCCTTCTCCTCCTCGCCGTGCAACAATAAGAGCAGTGAGCTGCAAATACGCGAGGTTCCGAGGAACGCTGATTCTTGCTTAGCAAATACGCGAGAGATCAATTGGAACCTTTTCCTCATGCACGCACAAGTTCAGCGGAGCACAGATGTTTTGGCAAGCTTTCTTCGTAGTTGATTAACCCAACTAATGCCTGTCTCGATCCAACTAGACACTGCTAGGCATGAATCCCCCATACGATACGGACTCTCCATTTTCCCCTGCTACAGTTGAGAGTCGACTCCAGGAACTCTCCGCTGCCCCTATCCTTTCCTCTCTCCGGTAGCTACGGCGGCCGGCGAGTTGATGGATTAGGAGGTTGGCTTCTTTCCCTGTACAGAGTAGTCGTAGAAGTTGCTGTCTCTTTTTGGTTGTGTGCCTGCGTGCCGTCTTGGAGTAGGTCTCCAGTTTCCATCGGCCGGATCTGGAGCGCCCGATGTCTCATCTTCCTTGAGAAGCTGCTCTGGTGGCAGGAGTGGTGGATTGGTGGAAGATCGGAGCTCGGCATCTCCAATAATAAGGCCGTTCTCTCTTCTTCTTCTCAGCACCTGGCTGTGTCGTCCTCGAGCGGCGGCTGCAGCCTGGAGATGCTCCGCGACGCCTTCTATCCATGGTGGATGGAGCGACAACGGCGCGGATCTGAAGGTGATTCTCTGAATAAGCTCGATCTTCCCTTCAAGATGTTCGATCTGGAACTCTCTATCTGTGGGCTTGCTGCCATGGAGGTGGGAGGTGATGCAGAGGGTTGCTTCTTCGATTGGCAAGTCTTGAAGGAGAGCGGGGGGGACTTCGTTGCAGCTTCGTCGCCGTTCTTCATTCCAGCAGTTGTGTGCTGCTGCAGTGCTGATGGAGCTGCTGATGGGAGTTCATCATCGACGGCATACTTGCCGCCGATTTTTCAGGCTGAAAGGCGGCTACTCCCTCCCTCGTTGCTGGAAAAGGATGACCAGCACAAGGGCTCAATCAACCTCCGGTATTGGAGGCCCTGTTACCTCGCTGTGGTTGGCTCCCGCTACGGTGACCCAAGTGGTGTCGTCCCCGGTGTCGCCGTGGTTGGCCATGGAGAGGCTCGACGGAGAGGCGGAAATGGAGCTGGACCTGATTGCGTTTTCCATTGTAATTCTGAGGTCCGTGATGCAAAACTCAAGGGCTTAGTTGAAATTTCTTTCTGTAAGGTCCTTCACATGTATTGTATCGCCTCTGCTGGATATTAATGAAGTCTCGGCCCATTGGGCCGTTTCCCTGTTCAAAAAAAAAAAAAAAAAAAAAAAAAAAACTAGACACTGCTACACACCGCATCCTGCGCCGCCCCAGAGGATTCGTCACAAGTGCGCGCACTCGTGGCGAACCACCCATAACCTGTTGTTCCGGCGTGGCATGCTGGCAGCCATTAATTAAACCCTGGCAGCATCCGAGGCCGCATCTTACCCAAAACATCTATCATAATTGCTTTTTCAATTTCATTCACCCAATTTTCAAACATATTCGCTATGTTAGTCGGTGGAGGTTGTCATACAAACCTAACAAAATGACACAGGGAAACAAATGCTCCATGGGCTCCTCCAACTCACAAAAATAACATTTTTTTTAAATCCATGCAACTATCGCTTAGCCAAATTATCTTACTCCCTCAGGTTCAGTTTAAAAGTATTATACGTGTATCCCTAGAGATTATCTATTTCACCAATGAAAAAGAAAACGTACCATTAAAAAATTACTTTCAAATGGTATAATTTTTGTGCCATACAATTCATATTATATTAGAAAAACTGTCTATCTATGCGTAGAATTTATAAACGGGAGTAGTAAAGTAAAACATTTCTATGCATGTACCACATTTTTTTTATTTTGGACGGGATAAGATATTTACTCCCTTCTATGCGTCCATCAATTGACTATGGCTATGTGCAAACAAATTGATGTAAATTAAGGCTCAAATAATATGGTTAAGAAAAATCTGAAGGTGCTCAAATAATTTCGTCTGAGGATTACTGTATCGCTCGTGGCCGACCAGTGAGTCAGTGACCACCCACCATCGCTTGTCCCGGCGTAATTTAGGGCCTGCCACACCAGTCCAGCGGCATCCGAGGCCCATATCTTTACCAGTCCCAAGATCGGATCTGAGCCTTCCCGTCTAACCATCATCACACCTACCGTACCCAGCTGACCCATGGGACCATCGTCTGCGGAGGACCACATGGCAGCCGCTCTGTGCGTGCGACTGATCGGTCCCGTCCGTTAGCGAGCCCTCCGCTCCGGGCGTTTATTTCTACCCGCGTTTGGGGAAGGGGAGAGAGTCAGACACAGTCGAGTGAGAGAGGTTTAGCCGGCCTGAGAGTAGATCTCGCGACGGGGGGCTCGGCCGAGCCCCCCGGCCGGCCGTGCCTCCACCCTGAGCTCGTCCTGCCGACCACCGGCTGTTTGCTGGCCGGTGAGTATGTGCAGCGGCCTGAAGATGCGCCTGCAGTGGAACGGGGTCGGATCTCGCGGTGAACAACGAGAGGTATAAATCTTTTCTTGCTGTTCTAGATCGTGTGATTTAGTTCCTTCGAGTAAACCTTGCCTTCCAGCCACTAGTTTTGTGCATCTTTAAGCGGATATTGTTTGTCATCCACCCGTAGATTTTACGTTGTTATTTTGGTACTATAAGCAAGATTCACAGGGTCTCTTTCTTCCGTGTGTAGATACGGAGTACTTTACTTTAGTTTCTTCCAGTAAACCTTGTGTTCCAGCCACTATTTTTGGTTCTGGCTGGCCGAGGTGTGCGGCTTAAGTGGAAATTGTTATTCAACCACCAAGATCTGAAAAAGTATTAATGTGGTACTGTAGATTCTTAGGGTTACTTTTCTACCGTTCTAGATCTTATGTTTTAGTTTCTTCGAGTAAGCAATGCGTGCCGTGCCGGCCACTATTTTTTTGTGCTTACTGGCTGGTGTGTGCATCAATCTTGTTGCTCATCCAGTAGAGATTTACTTTGTTAATTTGGTACTGTAATCTAGATTCCTAGGGTTTGCTCAGTTGCTTTAGTTTATTTTTTGCATATATAAGTGGCTCATGATTAAGTTTTGTTTATGAACATTAGATGCGTGCTGATTGGTATGCTGACTAATTGTCACAAAAACTTCCTATACATAGGTACATCCATGTGCAATGGAAGTCACAATTTCTTTGTGGAGTATGGGTTTACAAAGATGACAGTGTCGAGGAAGTGGAGACAATATTATGAGCCTAGCTCCTACTATCCATCTTCTTTTGGATCAACCATTGTCACAACTTTTTTTTCTCTCGACAAGGGTATATTAGATCAAGCACCATATCATGTACACATTAAGATTTTGCTTTGCCTCCTTCTTTCACCGTTGATGTCTACTGGTTGGATCATGCTTCTGTTTATTAGCTCATTGAAGTAACTCTCTCCTAGCTCAAATGATCCAATTTCTCGTTTATATGATACACAAAACTTTCAGCAATCCATCTCCATGTCAATTGGTCTCATTTAATTTTGTAATCTTCTGGAAACATGCTTAGATATAATAATTGATGTGAAGGTCGGTCATAGAACAACACCATCTTTAGTAGTATGAAGCAAGTTTGGTAAGCTAGAGATACGGCATAATAGGAGCTTCCACACACACAACTTGCTAAGTACTATAGATCTAGTAAAGGAGGCTCTTGACTTGTAGATTATGTCAAAGCGACTATCTAGAAGTCAAGCTTCTTTTACTAGTTTTGATTCATCTTCGCATCTATAGGCTTAGTTATTATTTCTACGTATGTGTTCAGAAGATTATAAGATTAAGCAAGGTCACTTGATATGTAGTTGGATTGCTGAATGTTTTTTGTATCATTAGAAACAAGAAATTAGACTATTTGAGCTAGTAAAGTGTTACTCAACGAGCTCATAGTCAGAAGTATGATCCAACCAATAGACATTAACGTTGATGATGAAGGCATGCAAAAATCTTATCGTGTGCATGATATGGTGATTGATCTAGTATATTTTTTGCCAAGTGAAGAAAATTTTGTGACGAAATCATGGCACTGACTGACTGCTGAAAATGGTCTAATCCAAAGAAGGCAAGACTAAGATTATCAATCCAAAAGAGCATGTCCGATTTGACCACCAGGAATATGCTGCATTGCTTCCATTCTGAGTTCTGACCAGTCAAGATGTGATGAGGTTCAAGTACACAACATTTCACTTGGCGTTATGATTGTCTTTCCTTCTGCAATGACATTAAGCTTTCATTGAGATTCACCCACTTGTATCTGAATTCTACTGTCTTCCAGATTCATTCATTGTCATGGTTTGTCCTGCAATTTGCTCATGCTGAACTACCTTTTCCATATCCTTGTTTTGTAAGGAACAGTATATTCCTATATACTGCCTGCGAGTTTGCTGGCTCTGGTTATTATTCATTGTCTGGCTTGCTCGCTAGCAGCTTTCGCGGGGAATGAAATTAAGGCCTTTCAGTCATACAATCTTCCGAAATTACACCTTTTGCATGTAGTTGTTGATAGTTTGTCATGTCAGTTTTTCTTTGCGGGGAACAACTTGTTAGTTATGCCGATGCCATGACTGTGTATTCGGATGTTGCCCCCTTGTTATATACCGTGATTTGTATGACATGCCTCCTACGAGCACATGATTTGAAGGTGACAGGGTACACAGGCAAACAAAAGGAAATTCAGAATCATCCAAATAAACAACAAATCATATACCCGTCATGAGCACCTCTTGTCTCTTATCTTCTTTCTGTTCTTGGTCTCTCCACTCTGGTTTGGTTGGATTTCAGACCGATCGGGTAGAGCGTCTCCACCTGATGAAGGTGACTGATGTCCGCAGGGTTCTAATCCCCTTTTCATCCTTCATCAGTATACCCACTGATTTTGGAAATCGATTTGACGATCTCATTGCTCTATTGGATCGATCACAAGATAGAGACATGGATCTCTCTACCCACTGATTTCAGCTCATTGCTCTATTGGATCGATCACAAGATAGAGACATGGATCTCTCTACCCACTGATTTCAGAAAACGATTCGACGATCTCATTGCTCTATTGGATCGTTCACAAGATAGAGACATGAATCTCTCAATCCATGGGGTATGAACGCATGGGCACTGGTAGTCTGGTAGTCCACCCCAAAACGACTGTCCATCCAAGACCACTACGGAGACTTGTGAACCACAAGGCATAGCCAGTCTTCGCCTGCACATGACCAGTCATGTGTTGCCCGGTTGGTGGCTGAATTAGGTAGTCTTCTAGGAGACTACGAGCAACATTATCTCTGCCTTTTTTATCTCTACCCAGCTTCTCACCGCCTCTAGACCAAACGTCATTCTGCAAGGAGTAGCTTCTTGGGAGTATCCACGGAAAAGCATTCCCGCCTGGGCTCACGTGTCCCGGTCTTATCATACACCGTCCTGTCTGTGTTATTTGCTCCGAGATTGGTGACATCACTTTGCAAAGAAGTCCGTAAAATAAATAGAATTCGAATCTAGAGGTCCTTTGAATTCTGCAGCACACACCCTACCTTTCAAAAAAATTAGCATTTCTCATCTTGAAAAACCAAAAATTGCGTTGCAACTCCAACCACCGCCGACCGCACCTCACCTCACCGCCCAGAAATCTATGGCCTACACCTCCTCCCTCCACCTCTCCAAGGGATCCCTCTCCAAGCACCTCCTCCTCCCCAGGGGATACCGTGCCAGGCAATCCTCCTCGAGGTCGCCGTCCTTCGTCCCGGCGGCCAGGGTCAACGGCGCGCAGCACGTCAACGGGCACGCCAACAAAGCGCAGCCCAACGGCAAGGTACAGATCAACGGCGGCGACGGTAAGAAGGGCCCCGGCAGCGTCGTGAACGGGAAGACGCACCACGTGAACGGCCATGACCGGATCCACCTGTCGGTGAGCACCGGCCCCGGGGGCCAGGACGGGACCGGGCTCCGCGTGGCGTACCAGGGCGCGCCGGGGGCGTACAGCGAGTTCGCGGCCAAGACGGCGCTGCCCGGGTGCGACACCGTGCCGTGCCGCGCCTTCGCGGACGCGCTGGCGGCCGTGGACCGCGGCCTGGTCGACCGGGCGATTCTCCCCGTGGAGTCCACCATGGAGGGCACCGCGCTGCGGAACTACGACCTCCTGCTGCGGCACGACCTGGTCGTGGCGCAGGAGATCAACCTCTTCGTCCACTACTGCCTCCTCGCCATGCCCGGGGTGCGCGCGGCCGAGGTGCGCCGGGTCATCAGCCACCCCATGGTGCTCGCGCACTGTGGCCGCGCCCTCGCGCGCCTCGGCGTGGACCGCGAGCCCGTCGAGGACACCGCTGGGGCCGTCGAGATGCTGCGCTCCAACATGATGCTCGACACCGCCGCCATCGCCAGCCCACGCGCCGCCGACCTCTACGGCCTCGACGTTCTCGCGCACGGCCTCCAGGACGAGTCCTGGAACGTCACCCGCTTCCTGCTGCTCTCCAGGCCGCCCTCGCCGGTGGCGCTCCCCGTGGACGCCGACGCCAAGACCAGCATGGTGGTCGCGCACCGGGGCGGGTCCATGGCCGTGATGCTCAAGGCTCTCTCCGCCTTCTCCTCCCGCAACATCAACATGTCCAAGCTGGAGATCATCAACAACGAGGGCGGCGGCGGAGCTGACGGCGAGCCGCGGCCGCCGGTGATGATCCTGGACACGGGCGCCCGCGGTGCCCCGACGCTGCGCTCGTTCCCGCACGTCCTCTACGTCGACTGCGAGGGCGCCGCCGACGACCCGCTCGTCCGCAACGCCATCAAGGAGATCGAGAAAGGAGAGATGCTGGTGTGAGTGTGTGACCGCTTGAGAGGATAAGGAGAGAGATTGAAGACGGTTCGCACAAAGTGTACACGGTACACTTCGCTGTCCATAGGGGAAGGAAAGTGGACAAAGTGTAGGGTGAGAAATGCAAAACGGTTCGGCGTGAATCTTGAAACATTGTGCACCGTTGGATTAGACAAGGACCCGCGAGGGCAGGTGGGAAAACTGCGTTGGAGTATCCATCTTTTCTCCAACAAAAACACTACCACATCCACATACGTGTAGAGAGGTCGAGCCATGGAGATCGCCATGGGGGCCATCGGCCCTCTCCTCCCGAAGCTCGGCAACCTGCTCGCAGGGGAGTTCACCCTGGAGAAGCACGTGAGGAAAGGCATCCAGTCTCTGTTCACCGAGCTAACCTTGATGCACGCTGCCCTCCACAAGGTGGCAAAACTGCCGCCAGAGCAGCTCGACGAGGGGATCAAGATCTGGGCGGGAAACATCAAGGAGTTGTCCTATCAAATGGAGGACATCGTTGATGCCTTCATGGTGCGTGTGGAGGATGTTGGCGGGACTGCCAACCAGAATAATAGAGTCAAGAAGTTAATCGAGAAGACCATCAAGTTATTCAAGAAAGGAAGGGATCTCCATCGGATCTCTGATGCTCTAGAAGAAGTGACGGATCAAGCTAAGCAGTTGGCCAAGTTGCGCCAAAGATACGAGCAAGAGATACGGGACGCTAGTGCTAGTACTGCTAGTGTTGACCCTCGCATGCTGGCTTTGTACACAGATGCTACAGAGCTCGTTGGGATCGAAGATGCACGAGATGAATTAATCAACATGTTGATTGGGGGTGATAATTGGTTGAAAAGTCCATTGAAGATGGTCTCCGTCGTTGGATTTAGTGGATTGGGGAAGACGACTCTTGCCAAAGCAGTGTACGAAAAGATCAAAGTACAATTTCAATGTGGTGCCTTTGTTTCTGTTTCTCAGAATCCTGACATGAAGAAAGTTCTCAAGGATATTCTCTATGAATTAGACAAGAAGAAGTATGCATACATTCATAGTGCATTAAGGGATGAAAAACAACTCATCGACGAAGTCAGTGAATTTCTTAAGAGCAAGAACGAATTTCTTAAGAGCAAGAAAGGATTTCTTAACAACAAGAGGTATGCTAGTTTTTTTTTTCTGGGCATAGATCTATATTTGTCTGTGTGGTAACATCATGGCACTATTTTTGTATTTGTGTATAAACATGTTTATTTTCCATTGTTGAACACTCAGGAGATTTACCGTTTTAATACAAATTCATATAATTGCGCCTACGCATTTTTGTCTAGATACCTCACCATCTAATAATACTCTTCTTGCCAACACAGACTTAGATATATCTTGATTTATTTATCAACTAAATCTTTGAAACATTCATTAGGTACCTCATCGTAGTTGATGACATATGGGACGAAAAGGTGTGGCGTTTAATCAAGTGTGCTTTCCCCAAGAATAGTCTTGGAAGTCGAGTAATCACAACAACTCGCATTGTTACTGTCTCCGAAGCATGTTGCTCTTCTAGGGATGATATATATAGAATGAAGTCTCTTTCCGATGATGTCTCGAGAAGGCTCTTCTATAAAAGAGTATTTTCTAATGAGAGAGGTTGCCCTGATGAACTAGTCCAAGTATCCAAAGACATCTTAAAGAAATGTGGCGGGATACCATTAGTCATCATTTCTATAGCAAGTCTTCTAGCTAGTAATCATCAAACAAAAACAAAAGATCAATGGTATGCTTTGCTCAATTCTATTGGTCATGGACTTACAGAAGATCACAGCGTGGAGGAGATGAAGAAGATATTACTATTTAGCTATTATGATCTGCCTTCTCATTTGAAGCCATGTTTATTATATCTAAGTATATTCCCAGAAAATTTCAAGATCACAAGATTTGATTTGATATGGAGGTGGATAGCTGAAGGTTTCGTTCATAGTGAAAAACAAGAAACTAGCCTATATGAGCTTGGTGAGAGTTACTTTAATGAGCTAATCAATAGAAACATGATGCAGCCAATAGGCATTGATGAAGAAGAAAGGGTAGAAGCTTGCTGTGTACATGACATGGTGCTTGATCTCATACGTTGCTTGTCTAATGAAGAAAACTTTGTCACCATACTTGATGGTACTAATAGAAAAGTGCCTAACTCGCAAAGCAAGGCTCGCAGATTATCCATCCAAAATGAAAAGGTAGATTTTGCTACCATCAGCATGGCACAAGTGAGATCTGTTACTTTTTTCACACGCGGCATTGCTGACCAAGTACCGCTGAATATCCGCAGTTTCCAAGTTCTGCGTATGTTGGATTTACAAGGTTTTACTATTTCAGATCCTGGGTTCGTGATGAATTTATTGCACTTGAGGTACCTACGGCTGGTACCTGGATATGTTAAGGAGCTACCTATGGAAATTGGAAAGCTGCAGTTTCTGCAAACATTGGACTTGAGACGAGCTCCTGATATCAAAGAACTGCCATCGAGTATTGTTCGCCTAAGACATCTATTGTGCTTGTACGTTCATGCTGACATAAAGATGCCATCCAGAGTGGGTGACCTCACATCCCTAGAAGTGCTAGACGGAATGGTAGTCGGCCAGTTAGGCAATTTTAACCGAGACATAGGAAAAGAGCTGGGACATCTGACCAGGCTGAGTGTGCTCCGGTTTAAATGGAGATGTATCGATGACATCATGGACAAAGCTTTGGTCGAGTCTCTAAGTAACCTGCAGAGGTTACAAATTCTGGATATCTGTGCGGATGGTGGTCGACAAGTCGATCTCATGCGTGAAGGCTGGGTACCCCCTACACAGCTCCGAAGATTGCAGTTCCAGGGAACGACCTGCTCGTTCCAAACACTGCCATCATGGATCAATCCTTCATCGCTCCCATTCCTTTCCTACCTGGAGATATGGGTCGACGAAGTGCCACCGGATGGTGTTCGGCTCCTCGGGATGTTGCCGGCTCTACGTTCTCTCTCCCTGGTGCGCAATGCCGTATTCTCAGGGAGGCACACAGTGGGGATGTCCGTCTCCGTCGTCACTGATGATGCATTCCCATGTGCGACAGAGTGCCGCTTCATCGGTATCGCTGCGGTGCCATCCATATTTCCACAAGGAGCCATGCCGAGGGCTAAGCTCCTCCGCTTCGCCTATCCAGCCGTGTGGATCTCCCGGGGTGGCTTTGATGATTTTGGTATGGGACACCTCCCTTCCCTGAAGGATGTCCAGGTTGAACTTCTGTGTGAAGACGCCACTGATGTGGAGTTGGAGGAAGCGGATGCCGCGGTGAGGGCCGCAGCGGAGGATCATCCCAACGGCTTGCAACTTACTTTGTCCAGTTGGTAATGCTAGCGCATTGGGCCATGTAGGTACATGTACGTCCATTCTACTGACATTGTGCTTTTCTTTTATACCAAGTGTTAATTTCACTTCTTTCTTTCCAATTTCAGATGGAGGGCTTGATTCAACAAAGCGTGTAGTCAGGTACTGATCAATTAGTTCGTAGCACAATAGCGCCGAACCATACACTGTTTCGGCTTATTCTTTTAGCCTATTTCTCTGGTTCTCATAGGATGAACTGAACGCTGCTGCTGTCGTACTGAAATTTGGGGCTGTTTATACTGAAATTTGTCCTGCTGTTTGCTTGTACTAAATAGCTGGTACTGAATTGCTTGAACTGAATTTTGCTGATGTTTGCTTGGACTGATACACACTGGCAATGCTTTGTTTGATACACGCCGGTGGTTGCATTTGCATTGCAATAGAAACAGATTGCATTACTAGAGAGGGAGGAGGCACGAAAACAACTTGAATTAGCAGAGAAAAACATGTCCATGTAGACAAGGTGCTAGAAAACTGGAAGTCCCTGAGAGAATCATTTTAGATGATCATCTACGTGAATATATAGATGACCAAATTCAGACGAGCTGCTAGAGATGGTCTTATATCCGGCCGAACCATACTGGAGAGGCGAAGAACATAATATAAGAGGTGCCCATGAATAACAGTTATATAATTTGCTCATTTTGATGATTTTGAATTTCATTTTGTTTGCTGACCGTGTACCTTGTCATCTTAAGAAGGTAGGGGCACGTCTTGAAAAGAAAGAGTATATATTTTCATGAACGTAGGAACCAACTTGTCTAGCTTTGACTGAGAGACAAAGGTATAAACTAATAAGTTATTCCCTGCAATGAAAAACTAACAAGTTGCTAATAAAAGGGTCTTCTTCACATACACATGATATTGTTTGCTCATCAAATCATTCTTACCTTTATTTTGTAAACGTGAACCAACATAACAGATACAAGGACAACCGGGTCAAATAAAGGTGATTGTATAAGCTGGAGGAGATTGTATATGCTGGACGACCTTAATTTCATTCCAAGGGTCTGGCATAAACCGACTCTAAAAGAGCAATTAAGAGGCGCAAAGAATAACCAAAGCCAGCCATCAGTACTTCATAATTACATATTCTACCTAACAAAACAAAGAAATGAAAAAGGTAGTTCAGCAGAAGGGACAATAGAATTCAGATACAAGTGGGAAGAATCACAGTAAGAGCTTCATGTCGTTGCAGACCAAAACGCCAAAGGCAAATGCAGCGATCTCGAGTCCGAGCATGTCTCAGTGACAAGAGTGGAAACATGCAACACAACAAATCCAGCACATGTAGAACTTCAACTCTTGACATAAGCGGTACTACATCAGCAATAGCACATATGGAAACTGCATGAGACCACACTTGTGACATGCTGCTGCTGGTAGTCCTGATTTGCTCTTTTGGATGGATAATCTTTGAACCGTGCCTTTGGGTTAGACTGCTTTTCGTTCAAGTGCCATACAATTTTGTCACAAAGTTTTCTTCACTTGACAAAAAAACATACTAGATCAACCACCATATCATGCATACAATAGTATTTCTCCTCGCCTTCATCATCAGCGTTAACATCTATTGACTGGATCATACTTCTCCTTATGAGTTCATTGAGTAACTCTTTACTAGCCCAAACAGTCTAATTTTGTTGTTTTAATCATAAATAAAACATTCTGCTATCCACTTACATATTAAGTGATCTTGCTTAATCTTATAATCTTCTGAAAACGTACTTAGAAATAATAACTGAACCTATTGATGAGAAGGTGAATCAAAACTAGTAGTAAAAGAAGCTTGACTTCTAGATTGTCGCTCCGACAGAATCAACGAGTCAAGAGCTTCCTTTACTATGCGGTACTTATCATATTGTGTATGTGTGTGTCTCCTATTGCGTCCTATCACTAGCCTACCACAACAAGCTTGTAGCCAAAAATATGGAATTGTTGTTTTATGATCTACCTTCGCATCATATATTATATCTAAGCATGTTTCCAGAGGATTACAAAATTAAGAGAGAGACCAGCTGATATCTAAGTGGTTAGCTGAAGGTTTCATATATCATATAAACAAGAAATTCGACCGTTTAAGCTAGGAGAGTTACTTCAATGGAATTATAAACAAAAAGCATGATCTAACCAGCAGGTATCAACGATGAAGGCAAAATCTTATTGTGTACACGACATGATGCTTGATATAGTATATCCTTGTCCAGAGAAAAAGAAAGTTGTGACGATGTTTGATCCAAAATAAAGATGAATGGCAGGATCGAGCCAGAATAATAGTATCATCTCCATTTCCTTGACAATGCAATCTTTGTAGATCCATACTCCATAAAAAATAGTGTGACATTCATCGCACACGATGTACCTATGCATATGAAGTTTGACAGTTAGTCGGCATAGCAATCAGCGTGCATCTAATGTTTCTTCATAAAGAGAGGACAACATTGAACCATGAGCAGAGTTATCTGGGAAACAAATGGACTAGAGCAAAACCTGGAAATCTAGCTCATAGAACCAAATTAACACTGTAAATCTCTACTATGAGAAACAAGAGCACTTAAGATCGATGCACACACTAGCCGGCCAGCAAAAAGAATAGTACGGCCGGCACGCATGTTTACCCAAAGAAACTAAACTATGCGATCTAGAACGGAAGAAATTTTACACCGTAAATCTACGGTGGATGACCAGCTAGCAATCTACACTTAAGATGCACATCTCGACCGGCCAGCAAAATACAATAGCCGCTGGAACGCATGGCTTACTCTGAAGAAACTAAATCATACAATCTCGAACAGTAGAAAAGATTTATACCTCACGATGTTCGTATCCTTGTCCTGCCCCCTGCACGCCCTCTTCAGGCCGCTGCACATACGCACCGCCGAGCAGGCCGCCGGTGTTCGGCAGGCTGGCCGAGCTCACGAGGAGCCCGGCCGGGCGAGATCCAGTCCACAGCTCGACCTGTCGAACTGGCTCATTGCCCCCTCTCAAAACGCGACTAATTAAGGCGCTGGTAGAAATAAGTAAACGCCTCGAGCAGAGGCCTCGCTAACGGACGCGACCGATCCCGTGCTGGCATAGAGTGGCTGCCATGTGGTCCTCCGCACGGGATGGTCCCATGGGTCAGCTAGCTACGGTAGTTTTAATAAGCGTTAGCAGGGAAAGGCTCAAGCCTCTGAGTCCTGGGGATGGGTAAGAAATGGGCTCGGATGCCTCTGTCAGGGGCTAAATTGATTATTGTCACGTCGACAACTGGTTAGACGGCTCATAGTGGAAACTAGGAGTAACATCGAAAAATTAGATTGGTGTACATGGTTCGAGCACATCTGATATGTAATTGTTTTAGTAGATTAAAGAAAGGTCAAAAAGTTCTGAAACTGCCACTACGGCGAACATGACCAAATATCGTATCCTTACGAAAGAAATTCGTCAAAGAATGACTTTTATTGCACGTTGGGTCAAAGATTTGCTAAAAACAAAAAAATACTATATACATTCTTCGTAGATTTGTCCTTCTTGCCATGGAGCCAATGAGAATTATTCGTGGCCAAACTTTTTATAGGAGTACAGTACTTAACCATCTTTGAGAGCAAAAATGATTCGGATTTTTCTGATTTTTTCAAATTCTTTTTTCTTTTGCGCATATCAGGTAAGCTGGTACTCGAGAGTCATTAGTATGAGTCCCGAGTAACATGCATAGACTGATATCGTGCATATGATATTAGTGTATGTTAGAGCATCTCAAGCGAAACGTATATCTCTATATATACGGTCATCCAAAAAAGATTTTC
The DNA here is from genome assembly GCA_012064385.1 of Puccinellia tenuiflora. Classification (NCBI taxonomy): domain Eukaryota; kingdom Viridiplantae; phylum Streptophyta; class Magnoliopsida; order Poales; family Poaceae; genus Puccinellia; species Puccinellia tenuiflora. The sequence goes on from QRDG01002042.1 coordinate 48,789, forward strand.
TTTTATACCTATTCAGTTTTTCAATGGAATTTCTATATTCAGGACGTTTAATTATGTTCTCTTTCCTATGTTTAATATTCTCTCTGTCTTATATTAATTGTTGCTAAAACAGATATATCTACACGTATTTCAATGTTAGATACATCTGTTTCTTTGATAATTAATAAGTAACAGAGAGAGTAGTATCTTATAACTACCTTTCAAGAGCTATATTTCCAACGACTCTATTTTTAACTGCAAATAATCGACACAACACAATAATGAGTAGCAAAACGGTTAGGGTTTAGGCTCGTTTTTCCTATTTCCCGGTCAAGATTTACACCATATTTTACACAACATGATATGTTCTCTTAGAAGAAGGTGAGCATATCAAGATTACACCATTTTCATGAATTACTCTAAACTTGGTCGTGGAGCTGCAATGACAGCTCCAACTTCATGTTTAGACTCAGTTAGTCAGTTACTAGTAGTTCAAAGATGTTGTTGAAGGCAATGTGCTCTTGCGAGAAAACAAAGTCCCTAATGTTATAGTATCTGACATTGGATGTATAAATGGAAAATGAGTTACAACATTTTATATTCTATTAATGTCCAACTCTTCATGATGCTCTGGAATTGTTTCCTTTCCAAATTTGCGGCAAAAAAAGAGAGAAAGAACTCAATATTAGGTAGTCAAAGCACAAATCATTTTATGGACATTACTGACTTTTCATTAGACTAGTCCGACAATAAGCTAGGACAGTGAAAGCCGAAAAGAACTAGGTTGTAGTTTCTCACGAGTTTATTTTCATTGATGTTTCCCTCGGCTGCTCAATCTGGAGTGGCTTATGCACAAGCCGGAGCCGAAAAGAACTTGCCTCAGTCTCCAGCATCCTCCCTCGGGCATATGTGCTCAGCGCCAAAGCGAAAGGCCGCCCCGAGCTCCCAATGCTCAGCATCACTTCTTGCCCCGCCAGCCGGTCACGCGAAAGACCCTGACGCCACGACTCCCTCTGCCCCAACCCCGCCGCCACTCAGTGCTCCCTCGGCTGCCCAACCCCTTGCTTCGCCATCTCCGATTACCTCTATGGTAGTACTCTCCCATGTTATGTTTGTATGCAATGCACCAGGCACACTCACTCCTACCTATATATGCAAAAGCAAATTAATCTCCCTAGTTGCTGCTTCACAACCTATCAAGTCTGGCGGATCACACGTTCAGTCTTCACCATAGAGTCCACCATTTCCGATCAGTCTAGAGTGGAGACTGTGGGAGTGTATCTTGCTCTGGCATGATCGGTAGACCGGCGCAAGTGCGTGCCCAACTTGTTTGTTGGCGCGTACAAACGGGTTGAATGCGGGTCATGTGATACGTGATTTTCATGTTGGAAACTTTATTAATTGAGGTTAATGTGAGGGTAAGAGGAAGAAGACAATCGATCTGGGTGGAAAAATTACCGTTTCACTGGCTGCACTCTCGTGAGGAGGCGACTCGCATGGCGACGCGGTGGCGAACGTGGGGGAACGCAGCGGCGCTTCCCCCTGACACGCCTCGCGGCGCCAGGGGGCACTGGAGGGGCCGGAGGCAAGTTCTGGGTGCTCGCTGATGATGGCACGTCGGACGATAGCGGGAGCGAAGTGGAGTGCGTCGGCTCGGGGTCGCCTGGCTGCAGATCTGGGCCGTCGAAGATTACCCTGGGCGACTTCCTCTCGCCGGAGTGGACTACGGCCCACAGGAAGAGCAAATCCCGGAGCAAGGCAAGGGTTGCCTTTGCGCCGGGCGGCCATGGTTCGGCGTTTGGTGGGGGTTCCTGGCGTCCGGCGGCAACTTCGTCGAGATCTGTTTCGCAGGACCGGGTGGCCCCTCCCCCCAGCGGCCCGGTGTGGGGGGGGGGGGGGGGGGGGGGGCGGATCTGGCGCGGCGGGGGCGTCTGCAGCCGGTTGATGACCCACAAGTATAGGGTATCTATCGTAGTCCTTTCGATAAGTAAGAGTGTCGAACCCAATGAGGAGCAGAAGTTGTTGACAAGTGGATTTCAGCAAAGTTTTACTGCAAGCACTAAAAGAGAAATGTTTTTGGAGTTTTGATATAAAGAACAAATAAAGAACAAGTAAATAAAAGAGTGCTACAATAATTGCATCAAATAGCCCAATCCTTTTAAGCTCAAAGGACATGCCAGTTGTGTTACTTATGATGATTAAAACATTTTCGGGGACACACTGGAATTTCAGCCTAGCCATTTTCATTGCATGCCGTTGATTAATCTTCAATGTTTTGATAAAGTGTTGTGTGGGTGAACCTATGCTAATGCACTGCCCTTACTTAGACAAATACATACTTGTGATTAAACCCCTTACAAGTATCCGCAACTACAAGAAAGTAATTAAGATAAAAACATAACCACAGCCTTAAACTCCGAGATCCTACACTCCCTAGTGCACTAGTTCGTGAATTGGGGTTTAGGTTTCTGTCACTCCTGCAACCCTACCATAGGCAAACTAAATACACCATGCATTCCCCTAGGCCCTTTGAAAGGTGAAGTATCATGTAGTCGACGTTCACACGATACCACTAGAGTAATAACACCACAACATATATCAAACCATTAAATATTACTCAACATTATGCAATTACTAGCAACTAGGCTTTCCCCATGTCCTCAAGAACCAAATGAACTACTCACAAGGCATCATATAGATCATGATCAGAGGTGATATGAATATGGGTAACAATCTGATTGTAATGATAATTCACCGATAAAACTCTCAAGCATCAACTACAAGTGGTAATCAACACCCGGGATATGATTCCAATGAACTAATAACAACACAATGACAATTGCTACAGCAGGATGAGATGGGATGGCGGCGGTGATGATGGTGCTGATGGTGGAGATGATGTTGATGATGATCCCGATGATGCCTGACGTGATGGTGATGATGATGGCAGCGATTCCCCCCTCTGGGAGGGAAATTCCCTGGCAGTTTTCTCCCTGCTGGAGCTCTTCTTCTCTCTGTCTGGTTTCCGCCTCGTGGAGGCGGCGGAAAATTATTCGTCGATCACCCCCAATGTTTTTAGGTCAAGGGGTAGTAGTACGCCAAAGGGGAGCCGGAGGGGCGGTCCCAGGGGGCAGGGACTGCCCCCAGCCGTAGCCAGAGGTGGGGCCGTGGTGGGCACCCGCCCCAGCTCCTGGAGGCTCCCCTCTAGCCCATCTTCTAGCTCCGTGGGTCTTTTCTGATAAAAATGAGTTTCTGAATTTTTGGGAATTTTTGGGGCTTCCTAAGTCAGGTATCTTGACAGGTATTTTTCCAGCTGATTCCGGGCTCCCGCAGATGCATCCCCAATAATTGCAAAACATGCAAAATAAGGTAGAATAACATAAGTATTACATCATAATATGAAATATATCGATGAATAAAGATAACTTATGATGTAAAATAGTGATGCAAAATGGACGTATCAACTCCCCCAAGCTTAGACTCCGCTTGTCCCCAAGCGAAAACTGAGCTCGGTACACATGACCACATGTTTATGGAGTGAAGTGTCGATAAATAAAGAATACGAACATGAAGCATCAGTATTTACTCACCAAACACAAATACATTTTAAACAGCAACCTTTCTCTCATAAAGCTTCTCGAAGACAAGTAATGTAACTATAACATGTTAAGGTGAAGTAAAACAGAAACTTATTAAGAAATGGCAAACTGAGACTTCGCTTAAGAAACAATTATACTTGTCAGCCCATATTTCAAGAAAGATCCATTTAAATGCTTCAACTATCAAGTTATCTTTCCACGAGTTGCAAATCGTCGAGGGTGTATTCTTATGATAGAAGAGTTAGAACTGGCATAAGAAAATGAACAACTGTCATGAGACATAAAAGACACAATGTAGATATCATACTCGCTAACATCATAGATCAACACTGTAAGTTTGCTTGTGGAAGATAGAGGAAGTGGGTAAACTGACTCAACAATAAATAAAAGAGAGGCCCTTCGCAGAGGGAAGCAGGGATTAGTCATGTGCTAGAGCTTTTTGGTTTTGAAAAACAGAGTAAAAACAATTTTGAGAGATGCATATTTCCGTCAACGACTTCACAGCAAAGAAACTAGCTAGTCCCCCATAACAAGCAAGGCTTTTAGACTTGTGAGAGCGGCTGGTTTTAGAGAAACGAGTACATTCCTCTTTCTCCTTTGTTTCACCACTAACCAATGTTTGAGCTGATTTCTCATATTTTCATTGTGCGGAGGAGAATGGTGAGTTATATTTATATTTTGCTTAAGCCGCTCTCGGGTTGATTCAAGTGAGGACGTAAACCATCAACACCGGGTGAAAGGGGGGAAATGACCTTACTTGTCAATAGTTATAACTCATGAGTTTAAAAACAGAGACACAAAAAGGAATATTTTGAAGGTTTTAAAGGTAGCACATGAAAATTTTACTTGGAATGGTAGGAAATACCATGCATAGGTAGATATGGTGGACACTCATGGCATGCAATTTGGCTAAGGGATTGGATGCACGAGTGGACATCACACTCAGTACAAGGCTTTAGGCTAGAAAAGGCTTTATAGCAAACATACAGTGTTGAGAGATGTAAACCAAATATGTTATCTAAAACAATATGCCAAACATGCAACATAAAGCTTATCATCACTGTCAGAAATAAATCTAATACAAAAGTGTGCAAGCTAGAGGGTTCACAAGCATGTAAGACATAAAGGATAATATATTTTAAATTAAATTCCTCTTCTCTACTCAAGCATCAAGGTAATTATTGCAAGTTAAACAAAGTCATGCTTGCCAATACTGAATAAACTTCTACTCATACACCCAATGTCAAATCATCACTTACCACAAGACCAGCGGATGAGAGAGATTGCCATAATAAAATATAAAGTGCAGAAGAATAAAAAGATACTTCTCATTTATATTCCATTATAGAAAACCACACACCAACGGATACAAAGAACTCACAAGGAGTGACACGACACACTACATAATCATACTACATGATTACTTCTCTACTCATGATACGACTCACATGACTAAGAAAATGAAAGATAAAAGATAAAGATACCGGGGCACTCCCCCAAGCTTGGAACAAGCCAAGGGAGTGCCGTTACCCAATAGACGAATCACTCCCTCGGAGGAGACGGTGGTACTATAGCCAGAGGTGCCAAAAGATACTGAAGATGTCGGCGGAGCTCAAGATTCTCCGCCTCCAATATTGCAACTTCCGCTTTCAAGCAACGAAACTGCTCGCAGAACTGATCAGTCACTCTATGAGCCTCCGCCAGCAATGGAGCAATATGGGGATCCTGCTGCTGTGGCACTGTTCCTGGAACATCATGAGAATAAGCACGTTGAGGGTTAATAGAATCCCACAAAAGTAGGATTGCCTTGCCTTGGATTCCCAGTCCTTCCTCCCGGCTGGCGTGATGCTGCCCTTCTCACTTCTTCCCACGCGTTGCGCTCCAGCTCCGCCTTCCTGGCGGCGATCTCCTCATCGGTCGCCCAGTTCATGAAGTCGCCGCAGTTGATGTCCTGCTAGATCTGGCAAAGGCGCCTTGCTGCGTAATCTTCCCCGCTAGATCCGCAAAAATACATCTAGGTGGAGAATTTTGAGACCCTGCCAAGAAAAGCTCGGAACGAAAACACGACGGAAAATACAGGATACACTCCTTGAAAAATTCGGGGAAATATATAGTCGAGGGTTTTACAATAAAAGGAAGGCAACGAGACTAGGCAGAGTTGGAGGCGGTGTCCAGGGACCAGGGGAGGGTCCCCACCGCGGCCAGAGGAGGGGCCGCGGCCAGGGGTCGCCCCTGCCTGTTGGGCTCCATCTCGTACTCCGTTCGGTCTCCGAATTTTCCTGATTTTCTAAAAATAAATAATAGGAATTTTCTGAAATTTTCCGAAGTGTTTTCCATACCGAAACAGTTACCTATTCGTTTTCTGATTCTAGAGTCTTCCGGTATTTGGTTTCGATAAATTCCTCCGGAGAGACCATTTGAATAACGTCGGCATCTTTCTCCAAAGGATTGCCGGAGATATAGTGCTTGAGTCGCTGACCATTCACCACTTGAGGTTTGTCTCCGTCAAGACTGTTAATCTTTATAGCACCGGAACGATAAACTTCCTCAATGATGAATGGTGCTTCCCATTTAGAGAGCAATTTCCCTGCTAAAAATCTGAGACGAGACCTATACAAAGGCACTTTGTCACCAACATTAAATTCTCTTTTCAAAATTCTCTTATCATGCCATATCTTTACTTTTTTCCTTAAACAAACGAGCATTCTCATAAGCTTCATTTCTCCACTCATCCAAAGAACTCAATTTAAGCAATCTAGTTTCACCGGCAAGAATAGGATCAGAATTAAGTTGTCTAACTGCCCAATAAGCTTTATGTTCTAATTCAAGAGGCAAATGACATGCCTTCCCATAAACCATTTTATAAGGAGACATGCCCATAGGATTTTTATAAGCAGTTCTATAAGCCCATAAAGCATCATTAAGTTTCTTAGACCAATTCTTCCTAGACTTGTTAACGGTCTTTTGCAAGATTAGTTTAATCTCTCTATTAGTTAACTCAACCTGCCCAATAGTTTGAGGGTGATATGGTGAAGAAACTCTATGATTGACATCATATTTAGCTAAAACCTTTCTAAAAGCACCATGAATAAAATGGGACCCTCCATCAGTCATAAGATATCTAGGTACGCCAAACCTAGGGAAGATAACTTCTTTAAGCATTTTTAGGGGGGTCTTATGATCAGCACTTTTAGTTGGTATAGACTCTACCCATTTAGTAACATAGTCTACAGCAACAAGGATGTGAGTATTGCCATGTGAAGTGGGAAAATGACCCATAAAATCAAATCTCCAATAGTCAAAAGGCTCAATAACAAGAGAATAGTTCATAGGCATTTCATTACGTCTACTAATGTTCCCAACCCTTTGACACTCATCACAAGATGAAACAAACCTTTTAGCATCCTTAAATATAGTAGGCCAATAAAAACCTGATTGAAGAACCTTATGTGTGGTCCTTTCACCTACGTGATGTCCTCCAAAACCACTTTGTGGCACTTCCTCAACACTTCCTCTTGTTCATGCTCAGGAATACATCTCCTCAAAATTCCATCAACCCCCTCCTTGTATAAATGTGGGTCATCCCAGAAGTAGTGCCTCAAGTCATAGAAAAATTTCCTTTTCTGTTGATAAGTAAATCTTGGAGGCAAAAATTTTGAGACAATGAAATTAGCATAATCAGCATACCAAGGAGCGTCGTGAGAGGTTACCTTAACGACAACAAGTTGTTCATCAGGGAAACTATCATTTAAAGGAATAGGATCATGAGGTATATTTTCCATTCTAGATAAATTATCAACTATAGGATTATCTGTGCCTTTTCTATCAACAATATGCAAATCAAACTCTTGCAGCAAAAGCACCCATCTAACAAGCCTAGGCTTAGCATCTTTCTTTTCCATAAGGTACTTAATTGCATCATGATCAGTATGAATAGTTACTTTAGAATCCATAATGTATTGTCTAAATTTATCACAAGCGAAAACAACTGCTAAAAATTCCTTTTCAGTAGTTGCATAATTCTTCTGCGCACTATCCAAAGTTGTACTAGCATAATGAATGACATTTAACTTCTTATCAATTCTTTGGCCAAGAACAGCCCCTACAGCATAATTACTAGCATCACACATAATCTCAAAGGGTAAATTCCAATCAGGTGGTTGGACTATAGGAGCGGTGATTAAAGCTTTCTTAAGTACTTCGAAGGCTTCCTTACAATCTTCATCAAAAACAAATAGAACATCCTTTTGAAGAAGATTAGTAAGAGGCCTCGAAGTCTTAGAAAAGTCTTTAATAAACCTCCCATAAAAACCAACATGACCAAGGAAACTACGAATAAGTTTGTTGTCCCTTGGATAGGGCATCTTCTCAATTGCTTCAATTTTAGCTCTATCAACTTCAATTCCTCTCTCAGAAATTTTATGTCCAAGCACTATGCCTTCATTCAACATGAAGTGACACTTCTCCCAGTTGAGAACAAGATTTGTCTCCTCACGTCTCTGCAAAACTTTGTCAAGATTATAGAGGCAATTGTCGAAAGAAGTTCCATAGACGGAGAAATCGTCCATGAAGACTTCCACAGTTTCCTCACAAAAGCCATGAAAAATAGCAGACATGCATCTCTGAAAAGTAGCAATTGCATTACACAAACCAAAAGGCATACATCTATAAGCATAAGTTCCATAAGGACAAGTAAAAGTAGTCTTTTCTTGATCTTCATATTTAACAGCAATTTGAGAGAAACCAGAATAACCATCAAGAAAACAAAAGTGAGTATTCTTAGATAGTCTTTCAAGAATTTGATCAATAAAAGGCAAAGGATAATGATCTTTTTGAGTAGCCTTATTAAGCTTCCTAAAGTCAATGCACATTCCATATCCTACAACCGTTCTCTGAGGAATGAGTTCATTATTATCATTAGCAACAACAGTCATACCTCCCTTTTTAGGAACACAATTAACAGGACTAACCCATCTACTATCAGCAATAGGATAGATTATACCTGCATTGAGAAGCTTGAGTATCTCATTTCTTACCACATCCTTCATCTTTGGATTTAATCTTCGTTGATGATCAACAACGGGCTTCGCATCAGGCTCAAGATTAATTGTATGTTGACAAATAGATGGATAAATCCCTTGAAGATCATCCAAAGTATAGCCCATTGCAGCTCGATGTTTTCTAAGAACCTCCAATAATCGCTCCTCTTCTCTTCCAGAAAGGTTAGAATTGATAATAACAGGATATATTTTCTTCTCATCTAAATATGCATATTTGAGAGTATCTGGGAGAGCTTTTAATTCAAAAACAGGATCTCCTTTTGGAGGCGTGGGCGTCCCCAACGATTGCACAGGCAGATCATGTTTTAGAATAGCCGGTTGTCTAAAGAAGACTTCATCAATTTCTTCCCTTTCCTGCATAAACATATCATTCTCGTGCTCCTCCATAAATTGCTGCAAAGGATCGTTAGGAGGCACAACAATAGAAGCAATTCTTTCAATAATAAGATCCTCATTAGGTAATTCTTTATCATAACGATGTCTAGCAAATTTGGAAAAATTAAATTCATATGGTTCTCCAGCGAATTGAACAGAGAACTTTTCTTTCTTTAAATCTATAACAGCGTTACAAGTATTTAAAAAAGGTCTATCAAATATGATAGGACAAAATTTATCTTTAACTGATCCCAAAACAAGGAAATCAGTCGGATATTTTACCTTACCACATAAGACTTCAACGTCTCTGACAATTCCTACCGGGTGAATGACATCTCTATTAGCCAATTTAATCTCCAAATCAATATTTTCAAGCTCACATGGCACAATTTCGCGCATTATTTCTTGATAAAGTGTATAAGGAATAGCACTTGCGCTTGCACCCACATCACATAATCCATAATAGCAATGATCACCTATTTTGACAGAAACAACAGGAGTACCAATAACTTTTGCACTCTTATCTTGCCTAACAATGTTAGTAGCAGCTTCACAAAAATTAATAGAACCTCCATCGACGTTCTCAGTTACAAGATCTTTAACCAAAGCTACTGGAGAGGCAATTTCAAGTTGTTCATCGGGTTTATAAGCTTTTCTTTCACTTTTATTAACCACATTAGCAACAATTGAGTGTTCTTTAATTCTTATAGGAAAGGGTGGTTTTTCGAAGTGGAAAGCAGGTAAAACAGATTCAACTGTGTGCACAGGTATATCATTACTAGCAAGCACATCCTTTTTACAAACATCTTTAAAAGGTTCATGATACTTATTCCACTTTTCTTTGGGGATATTGATACGTGTCAAATATATCTATATTTTTTGATTGATCCATGCTAGTTTGGTGATATCGTCACATGTTTCTATTATCATATTACATCATTTTTATGTATTTTGTCGGACTAACCTATTGACAAGATGCCTAGTGCCAGTTTCCTGTTTTTGCTGTTTTTGTATTTCAGAAAATTTACTTCTGGAAATATTCTCGGAATTGGACGAAAATTTATGGAGAATTTTTATTCGACGGAAGGCACCTGTAGACCAAAGGGCGACCTAGGGGGCCACCCATAGGACAAGGGTGGCCCCCTGCCGCGGCCCTAGGACAGCCCGTGGGTGGGACCCACCCCTGCCCTGTGGGCACCCCCTCGGCCCCCTCCGACGCCTATAAAATCCCATTAAACCTAAAAACGTGGAGGCGGCCATTATTTTCTAGAGAAGTCGCCCCGGCGAGCCGTCAGCATAAACCCTAGTTCGGGGGTGATTCTGAAGCTGATCCCGGCACCCTGCCGGAGGGGAGATCGATCCCGGAGGGCTCTTCATCGCCATGCCTTCCTCCGGGATGATTTGTGAGTAGTCCCACCTTGGACCACGGGTCCATGGCAGTAGCTAGATGGTAGTCTCTCTCTCTTATGCTTCATGTCTTATGATCTTGTGAGCTGCCTAACATGATAAAGATCGACTATTGTAATCCTATGTGATGTGTTTGCTGGGATCCGATGGATTATGAAGTTATGATCAGATTGTGCATGATTCTTATATGTTGATTTATGTTCTTGCATGCTCTCCGATGTGCGTAGTTACTTTGGCCAAGTGATTGTGTGTATCTCCAAGAGGCAGTATTTATGCTAGATAGTGAGTTCATGCCCCGTTTTGTTCCTGGGTACGAGTGACAGAAACGTCTAAGGGCGAGGGTGTGCTGTTGCTACTAACGGTAAAACAGCAGTGTTAATGTCTCTTTTGATATTAGTATTGCTTACTTCATGCGCTTTACTTAATGCAATTGTCTTTTGCTTGCAACTTAATACCGTTGGGTGACAGGCTGGATAGCGATCCCACGGTGGACTTTTTAGACAAAGATGCAGTTGGACTCAATGGTCTTTGTTCATTGTCGTGATGCCTACATAAATATTATCATGTTCTCTTTGTCATAGCTAGATTAAGTTTGTGTTATAATCTTGTCAATTGCCCAGCTATAATTTGTTTACCCATCATATGAGTGTTTTATTTACTTGAGAGACTCCACTAGTGAACCCATGGCCCCCGGTCCATCTTTTTACATTGATTGCAACCTTTATTCATCACTTTTCATCATCATTACTCCACTGGTCCATTTTCATATTTTCATCTATTACACTATATAATTAACCGCTTTGTTTTCTGCGAGTCCGGAAAGATTGACAACCTTTCCGCCGTTGGGGGCAAATTATTTTGGTTGAGTGTGTGCAGGTCCACGTCTGTTGAATATTAAGCGCTAGAGATCTTCAACATTCACTTTGTTGTTTATTTCAAAGTCCTACTGGTTTGATAAACCTCGGTTCATTAACGAGGGAAAACTGCTACTTGCTACATCCACGCCTTCGCTTGGGGCACCACCCAACGCATCATTCACCGATTAGCAAGCTCTTTTCTGGCGCCGTTGCCGGGGACTTTGGAGCTACAGCAAGGGGAGTCTCATACTCTCAATCACTTTACTTTGTTTTTGTCTTGCTTGCTTTATTTCTCGTTTAGCTTATTTTTCTTGTTGCAAAATTTTAAAACCCAAAAAAAAATTAGTGTAGTCTTTATTCTTGTCTTGCTATTTTATCTTATCGTTATGTCTTCCACTAAAAACACCAAGTTGTATGACTTTACTAGCACTAATAACAAAGATTGCATATGCTCTCCAATTGCTCCACCCGCTACTAAATCGGAATCTTATGAAATTAAGCCTGCCTTGCTAAATCTTGTTATGAAAGAGCAATTTTCTGGTGCTAGTACTGATGATGCCGCCTCTCATTTAAATAACTTTGTTGAGTTATGTGATATGCAAAAGAATAAAGAGGTGGAAAGTGGCATCATAAAACTGAAGCTTTTCCCTTTCCCCTTGAGAGGGAGAGCAAAAAAATGGTTATTGTCTTTGCCAAGAAATAGCAGTGATCTTGGACTAAATGCAAAGATGCTTTTATTCGAAAATATTATCCACCTGCTAAAATCATACAATTTACGAGTAACATTATGAACTTTAGACAATTTTATAATGAACATGTTGCTCAAGCTTGGGAGAGAATGAAATTTATGGTTAAAAATTGTCCCACGCATGGATTAACTATGTGGATGGTTATCCAAACTTTTTATGCAGGTTTGAATTTTTCTTCAAGGAACCTCTTGGACTCAGCCACGGGAGGCACCTTCATGTCCACCACATTAGGTGCAGCAACTAAACTCTTGTATGAGATGATGACAAATTATTCACAATGGCATACCGAAAGAGCTCCAAGTGGTAAGAAGGTAAATTCTGTCAAGGAAATTTCCTCTTTGAGTGATAAGGTTGATATGATTATGTCTATGCTTGCTACCAATCAGTCCCCTATTGATCCTAATAATGTCCCACTTGCTTCATTAATTGCCCAAGAAAAGGATCAAGTTGATGTTAATTTTCTTAATAGAAATAACTTCAACAATAATGCTTATCGAAATAATTTTGGTAGTAACAACTATAAGCCTTATCCTCCCAATAATGGAAACTCATATGGTAATTCCTATGGTAATTCTTATAATCCTAGAAGAAGCATCAAGCATATCCTTATCACGGCGTGATAGCCTTGCATAAACATTGTTAACAATTATATCATTAGGAAGCTCATGATTGGGGCATTTGAGCATTAGAGATTTCAACCTCCCCCAAGCTTGAGCGATGCTTTCTCCTTCACGTGGCAAAAAGTTGTAAATATAATTTCTATCTTGATGAATTTCATGAAGAGGATAAAATTTAGAATAAAAGAGAGACATAAGCTCTTTCCAATCCATCAAATGAGAACTATCCAGAAGCATATACCAATCCATAGCTTTATCCTTTAATGATATTGAAAGTAATTTCCTCATGATTACTTCTCTTGACATACCTGCAATCTTAAATAGCTCACACAATTCTTTAATATAAAGCAAATGATAACCCGGATGGACAGTCCCATCCCCTGCATAACGATTACTCATAACATGATCAATAATACCCATAGGTATTTTAAATGGATTAATTTCAGAGAGTGGAGGACTCTTCTCCACCAAGGGTGTGGTGGTAGAGTCACTCCCAAATAGAATACTAAATGAAGAGTGCTCCATAACGAAGCAAAGTAACAAACATAAATAAAAACATCACCTACAATAAAAGTGTTCCTTACCAATTCCACTTACCAATAGCGCTTCACTCCCCGGCAGCGGCGCCAGAAAAGAGTCTTGATGACCCACAAGTATAGGGGATCTATCGTAGTCCCTTCGATAAGTAAGATTGTCGAACCCAATGAGGAGCAGAAGGTGTTGACAAGTGGATTTCAGCAAGATTTTACTGCAAGCACTAAAAGAGAAATGTTTTTGGAGTTTTGATATAAAGAACAAATAAAGAACAAGTAAATAAAAGAGTGCTACAATAATTGCAGCAAATAGCCCAATCCTTTTAAGCTCAAAGGACAGGCCGGTTGTGTTACTTATGATGATTAAAACATTCTTGAGGACACATGGGAATTTCTGCCTAGCCATTTTCATTGCACGCCGTTGATTAATCTTCAATGTTTTGATAAAGTGCTGTGTGGGTGAACCTATGCTAATGCACCGCCCTTACTTGGAAAAATACATACTTGTGATTAAACCCCTTGCAAGCATCCGCAACTACAAGAAAGTAATTAAGATAAAAACCTAACCACAGCCTTAAACTCCAAGATCCTACACTCCCTAGTGCACTAGTTCGTGAATTGGGTTTAGGTTTCTGTCACTCCTGCAACCCTACCATAGGCAAACTAAATACACCATGCATTCCCCTAGGCCCTTTGAAAGGTGAAGTATCATGTAGTCGACATTCACACAATACCACTAGAGGAATAACACCACAACATATATCAAACCATTAAATATTACTCAACATTATGCAATTACTAACAACTAGGTTTTCCCCATGTCCTCAAGAACCAAATGAATTACTCATAAGACATCATATAGATCATGATCAGAGGTGATATGAATATGGGTAAAAATCTGATTGTAATGATAATTCACCGATAAAACTCTCAAGCATCAACTACAAGTGGTAATCAACACCCGGGATATCATATAGATCATGATCAGGTATCTTGACAGGTACTTTTCCAGCTGATTCCGGGCTCCGGCAGATGCATCCCCAATAATTGCAAAACATGCAAAATAAGGTAGAATAACATAAGTATTGCATCATAATATGAAATATATCGATGAATAAAGATAAATTATGATGTAAAATAGTGATGCAAAATGGACGTATCACCGGTCAACGAACGGTCCTCCCCTGTGGCGCACCTGAGCCGACAGGGAACCTGACGGTGGCGGCGCCGCCACCACCACCCTCAGTGGAGGGGGAGAGCCCGATGGCGCAGGTGGTGGGCCCAGAGTGGTGCCCTACCCCGGCCCAAATCGCTTCATTTGGCCCAGCGGTTGGGTCCCCTTCGGTGGCTAGCTCAACTGGTGATGTTGGGCCGGCCCAGTCCCAGGGTGTGACTAGTCCCCCCGCACTGGCCCACCTTGACGGTACTTAAGTGGAGATGGATCCCCAGCGGAACCCTAGATCTCATTTGCTCCCACCCCGCCTCTCTCTGACATGCGGCGGTGGCTTAGATCCACCAGATCCAGATCCTCCATCCCTCGCCTCATCCTCTCCCCTTCTCCCCCGGTGCCTAGATCTTATGCGCAGGTCGCCATGGAGCGGGGTCGGGGTGATGAGAGATCCAACAAGAGGTCCTACGACGAGTTCAACTTCGATGAGGGAAGACGCTACAAACAAGAACTCCGCCAGAGGCTGGAGATCGAAGTAGCTAGGCGCGGCTGTGAGTGGGAGCGCGACCGTGACCATCCCCGCATGCCAGAGTGGCGGCGGGATGTCAGCCGCAGGTGGGAGAAGAACTACAGATCGGGGGAGGGCCCCTCGATCCAGCAAGATCCACCAAGGAGGAAGAAGGTTGCGGCGTGCAAGGGCAGCTCGTCGGTGAAGTAAAAGGAGGTGACGCAAGTGCAGTCTGCTCCAGTCCCGTCGGTGGCCCTGTCCTCTCAGCCTAGCGGGACGCTGCATGGCTTCGGCAAGAAGGCCCTAATCAAGTGTTACAATTGTGGGAAAGGTGACCATTACCAGTCGGGGTGCCATGCACCAGCTCATTGCAGTTTCTGCGACAAGAATGGACACACTATAGATATGTGTCCCACTGCTCCAAAGCCCCCTTCTCTGGAATGGTATGGATATGCTCTGGACGGGGTGGGCTTTCACTGCCTCGAGAACAACGATGGTGCGGTGCAAGCCAGTGTGGCTGAACCCTCCTTCTCGGCTACGGTGATTGCAAACGAGAATAGGCTCACTGCTGTCATCCTCTCTTAGGATCTCAAAGCTGTGGTTGACGTGAACTGGGACTGGCAGGTCCACCAGATCAGTGACATGGATTTAAGGGTGGTGTTCCCTAATCAAGTCAGCTTGAACCTTTGCAAGAACGCGCAAGGAATCACCCTCCCAATTAGCAAGGTCACGGTTATCTTCGTGGAGAGCAAACTTGTCCCACAGGCATTGAAAGTCCTCGAGAAGATTTGGGTTCACCTTGCGGACGTGCCACCTTGCCTTCGTAAGGTTGAGCTGCTGATACGTCTCCGACGTATCTATAATTTTTGATGTTCCATGCTTGATTATATATCAGTGCCACATGTTTTTATAATATTTTCATATCATTTTGGCATAATTTATGGAACTAACCTATTAACAAGATGCCTAGTGTTAGTTCCTGTTTTCTGCTGTCTTTTTGTTTCAGAAAAGTTGTTCGGGGAAGTTTCTCAGAATGAGCTGCAAATTTACAGAATTTATTTTTACAAGGAAACAAAGACGGAGCCAGGAGGGCGCCTGCAGGAGGACCCACAGGGGCCAGACGCCCCCCAGGCGCGACCCACCCCTTGGCCGCGTGTGGGCCCCACTTGGCCGGCTCCTTCATTGATTCGAGCAGCCCTTTCGCCTATAAATCGTCTTCGTCCCAAAAACCATAAGTACCCGATCATATTCTCCAGAAAACATCCGAGGCCGCCGCCGTCGCCAACCCTAGATCGGGAGGGTTCTGCAGCTCTTCCCGGCACCCTGTCGGAGGGGGAGATCATCACCGGAGGCATCTACACCACCATGCCTGCCTCCGGAGTGATGCATGAGTAGTCCACCATGGGATTATGGGTCCATGACAGTAGCTAGATGGTTGTCTCTCCTCCTTGTACTCCATTGCTGAGATCTTGTGAGCCGCCTATCATGCTCAAGATCATATTATCTGTAACTGCTACATTATGTGTTTGCTTAGATCCGATGAATTGTGGAAATCATTACTCTTGTTCATCTCTATGTTATGTTTTATCTATTATTGTCGTGGTATTGTCGAATCTAGCCGCGATAGGGGTGCCATCGAGCTAGGTAGAGAGGTGGGTATAGGAGATGCGAGAGATTCTGATGACGGGATAAGCACGAGTTTACCCAACTTCGGATCTCGCAACGGTGGCGAAAACCTACGTGCTGCTATAATTCACTATAAGGCAATAAGCGCCAATTACAATGAAAGTTAGAGCGTATGGCTCAGATTGTTTGTGTCTCTCCCCCCCTAAGGCGTCCCGTAGGCCGTCTTATAAAGGCGTCCGGACCTAGGGCTTACAGGAAGCAACCTAACCGATTAAGTTACAGAGTTCTACTCTAACCCGGCTTGGGCCTTGCCGTGAGTGCTAAGTCATCCTCAATGTAGGCCGGCTTCTGTAACCTTCCCTTAGCCGGATGGGCTTCCTGCGCTTCATTGTACTGGGCCGCCCGGTAAGCCGGATTTCGGCTTACCACCACTATGGGCCACCCTGGTACGCTGGCTTTAGTCACCTTCGTGAGGGTACCTGTTCGGCATAACCCCAACAGTAGCCCACGGAAAGCTTCAAGTACTTCAGCGGTTGGCTTCAATCTTCCGACAATGTGTTGTCCGGGTGATTCTTCATCCGTTGTCAGGCTTGGAGCATTCCCAAAAATTTACAGTCATGCCGAACAGCTTTGTCGATTTCTCTTTGCCGGTTCTTCATGCCGAAAAGCACTTGAGTGCATATTGACACGCGTCCGGCGATTTGACGGGTTTGTCAGACCCAGCAGTGTGAGTGGAGTGACATCTTTGAATGTGGGGCTAGTTTCCGTTTTTCCCCCGCAGGAACCGAGGCGTCGGAGGGAAGGATCTTCTCGCAACGGCTCTATCCCGTGATGCGTGGCGGAAATTTCGTTCCGGACCGTTGCACGAATGTCGGCACTTCTGCTATTAAAGCGGGCAGCCTCGTCTTCGTCACGGTCTCCATCCCATTCGCAACCCTAGCGCTCAACTCTAGATCTCATCTCCCCGAGCTCGAGTTCTTCTGCACCTCCGTTCATGGCGTCTAGCACTCCCAGCTCTCCCATCATCGACGCGACGCCTCTCGACTCGGCGCCGCCGATGGGAGGTGCGGCTTCCGCTGAAGGGGTCGCAGCATGGAAAACAAAAAAAATTCCTACGCGGCAAGCGGAATAAACCCCAAGGATCTAGATCTACGAGATGAAGATAGCGAAGGTGAGATCCAATCTCTTACCCTTGAAGATCAACAAACGCGTTTTGTCGGTGCAGGGGTTGGCTAGTTGATCCCCGCAACTAGACTCGTCTAGTCGCGAGGAGATGTATTATCCTCGAGATCCAATCCGGTGAAGTGCAGCAACTGGCAGCACCTCCGCGGCGTCCACACGTACGGCTCGATGAAGACGTCAACTCCTTGATCCCGCAAGCGAGAGGACGTGGCCTTGATGATCTCAGCAGCACGACGGTAGTGCCGGTGATGATGACGATCTCTGCGAGCAGGGCTTCGCCAAGCCAAGCAAGAGGAGAGGGAGAGGTGGAGGTGGCGCAGCCCTCTGGGAGAGAGGGGTGTGGCTAGGGTTTAGATGGGAGAGGGGGTGCGGCTAGGGTTGCTTGGGGCAGCCTCCTTCGTGTGCCGCACCCCTCCCCTCCCCCCTTTTATAGGTGGCCGGCTAGGGTTGGGGTAGGGGCCGGCCGGCCCCCTTTCTTGCCCCCCAAGTTGGAGTCCATCTAGGACTCCTCCTTGGGCTCCCTTTCCTAAAGGGTGGAGGGCCCAACTCCTAGTCCAACTAGGAGTGGGTTCCCCCCCTTCCTTAGCCGCATGCCCATGTGGGCCATTGGGTGGTGCGGCTGGCCCAAGTGGCCAGCTGCACCCCTTTGGTCCATGTGGGCCCCATACAATATGTGGTCCCACTTCTAGAACCTTCTAGAACATTCCGGAACCTTCCGATACCCTATAAATAATTTCCGGAACTTTTCCGAAACCTCCGGAAACCACTTTCCATATATGAATCTTATTCTCCGGACTCCTCCGGAACCTCTCGTGACGTCCGGGATCCCATCCGAGACTCCGAATCACCATTTGTTTGTTTCATCAAAACCTAATTTCATCGGAACGTTAAGTGTGTGACCCTACGGGTTCGAGAATGCATAGACATGATCATATCAATAATTAATAGCGGGACCGGGATGCCCATATTAATTCCTATACACTCAACGAAAACCTTTTCTCGATTGAACCACGATGCCGGAGATTCAATTAATCTCATATACGATTCCCTTTGTCTCACGATATTTTACTTGCCCGAGATATAATCGTTGACATCCCCATGTCCAGTTTTATCTCGTTACCGGCAAGTTCTCTTTACTCGTCCATAATATAGGATCCTCGTGATTACCACATAATCACCTGTCTGCAGACTTTTGATGCTATATTACCGAGAAGGCCTGGAGATATCTTCTCCGTCACATGGAGGGACAAATCCCACTCTTGATTCATATCACCCAACAACCCACCATCGGAGATACCTGAAAGCCACCTTTATAATCACCCAGTTACGAAGTGATGTTTGATGTCCACAAAGTATTCCTCCGGCGAACGGGAGTGATATAATCTCATGGTCTAAGGAAACTATATTTGGCATATGAAAGTGTTGACAACAAAACTTTTGTGACACGATTAATTGCAACTTCTTTATTTGGGTCATGTCCATCACACCATTACTCTTAATGATATGACTCCGTTATCAAGTGACTATAACAAGTCCATAGTTAGGAAACTCTAACTATCTCTTGATCAACGAACTAGTCCTGTAGAGGCTCACTAGTGACTCTGGGTGTTTATATTCCACACATGTATTATGTTTCCATTTAATACAATTATAGCATGGATAATAAACTATTATCATAAACGTGAATATGCTTAATAAACCATTTTATTATTGCCTCTAGGGCATATTCCCAACATCCGC
This sequence comes from Puccinellia tenuiflora, assembly GCA_012064385.1. Taxonomy (NCBI): domain Eukaryota; kingdom Viridiplantae; phylum Streptophyta; class Magnoliopsida; order Poales; family Poaceae; genus Puccinellia; species Puccinellia tenuiflora. The sequence goes on from QRDG01002042.1 coordinate 68,189, forward strand.
GTCCGCCGCCGTCGGCTCTATGCCATCCGCCGCTCCTGTTGCTTCTCCTTCCTCCACTCCGGTGGACTACTCTGCTGCAACCAACCGCGATGAGGTTGCCCTTGCCAAAGTTGAAGCAAAAGTTGCAGCCACAGTGGCTTCGGCTTCTGCTGCCACCACCGATGTGGCCGAGGAAGCTCGAGTTACTGAAGATGATGAAGAGGAGGAAGCCGGCGACAACGAAGGCGCCCCCAGCAATCCAACCCACAACTGGGCTTGCTCAGGTGTACAAGAGGGCGAGTTGATGGGAATGGCGGCTGATGGTGCCATCCCTCCGTCTTCTGAGTCGGCGTCGTCTTGGCGATCCGCCTTTGGGGACCCGGCTCTGACTCCCGTCAAGGACGAACGGGTATTTCTTTCTTCTCATATTGCCAGGGGGTTCTCTCTGCCGCCTTCGGATTTTCTGATCGAGATTTTGGACCACTATGGTCTCCAACTCCATAACATCACCCCCAATAGCCTCCTATACATATCCGGCTTTGTTGCACTGTTCGAAGGCTACCTAGGATTAGCTCCTAGGTTAGATTTCTTCCAGTATTGCTTTGGAGTCAATTGGCAAACAGTCCAAAAGGAGCTGCTGGTTGCCGGCTCCATCAGCTTCAACTGCCGCCGGGACATAGATTGGTACCCTCAGGTGCCAATTGTGGATTCGGCTAAGGGGTGGGCGTCCACCTTCTTCTACTGCAAGGACATGGCGCCTCCAAACCAGATGCTAGGGCTTGCTCCCTTTGTAGATAGGGCCGTCACTCCCCTGCCCTCATGGAAGAAGAAGCCGTCGGCAAAGATACCAGCGGACCTTGCTGCCATCAAGGCAAGGATCACAGAGTTGACCTCCAGCACTCCTCCCCTAACTGGGGAGGACACAATAATATGCTGGATGAAAAGACGGATCCAGCCCCTCCAACATCGTGCTCGCCTTTTGTGCGAGTACACGGGCGACTCTGATCCCATGCGGATCAGCGAGAAAGACTTGGAGCAAGGCCTCTTTGAGGCTCGCTTCAACAAGCTAAACAAGGCCCAACCTAATGAGGGCCGGCAATACGAAGAATCGTTGCTGGTGTATATGGCAACCAACCCTCCCCCAAAGGTACTTTATCGAACCAAAGTTCAATTCTTTGAGGAATTCGGGTTTGCCTATAACAAACTAACTTATGATATTTGTTAGATTCCCGGAGTCTCCACTGCTCGTCCCACTGGCACATCATCATCCAACAAGGCGACAAAGTGGCCCATCTCCTTTTCTTCGGCTACTGCAGAGAGCCGGAAGAGGAAGAGCCAATCCATTACAATTGGCGCCAAGTCATCCGAAGATGATGACGCTCTCGCTGGGCTCAACATTCGTAGCAAGAAGTAAGTCGGCTAAAACATCTCTTCTCTGCTCTGCAATATTGCCGGATCTTCTATTCTTACTCCTTTGTTTTTGCAGGATAAAGAAGGGTGCACCTTTGAAACAAAAGGTGTGTGCCACGCGGAAGAAGGCCTCTCCCGCTATTCCTACCCCAACTCCTTCGGCTTTGAAGCCAACACCAGTGGAGGAGAGCTTCACCCGTGCCATGGCAGCAGGTCCAACTCTCGGGACAGCCGGGATTACGCCTCCCACCCAATGGACGGAGATGAGACGGGGAAGGTGGCAGAACCTTCCTCTCCCCCAAAGGCTGAAGCTTCGGCTAATGATGCCCCGACTTTTCCTCCGATTAAAGCGGAGGCTTTCGACGACGAGGGGCACATCAAGGCGGAATTCATGAGCCGATTCATGCGCGCTCCTCGGCTGCCCCGAAAGAAAGGAACAACCGTCCGGGACGATGAGCCGGACGAGACCAAGGCCTATGACACCTTTGATGTCATACAAATCCTTGAAGATCAGCAGAACTACTTTGCTGATAGCTTTGAGGCCGGCATGACCCTTCTTCGCGAGCATTACTAGGTAAATAACTTCCCCAGTAGCCCCCGAGCACTATGCCGGGTTAAGTTTTACAAACTAGCCGACATAGTGGTCCAAGTTAATGTGTATGCATATGCTTAGCACCCTAGCGATGAAATGTCATCCTGTAGCCAGTCTTGCTCGTCAATATAGCTTTAGGCTTTTAGCACCTCCTTACGCAAATCCATTGCAAAATTGGTGTTGAAACCATCAACTTTTTGGGTGTGCAAAATCAGGAGATGCGCCGGCTAAAAACGGAACTGGCGAACAAGGACGCCATCATCGCCGGCTTTGAGGCGGATCGCGTCGCATACCAAGGTATGAATGCCGAAACCTTAACTTTTTATAACAAGCTTATCTTTATACTGCTGACATTTTGTCTTGCAGATGCCATTATCGAAGCCAAGGAGTTTGCCGAGAGCGTAGGCAACCTCGATCGGTTCCGCGACGAAAACACTGAGCGGAAAAAGCTTAATTAATCAATGACGGCGGAGCTGGAGACGACCAAGAAGATCCTCGCCAAAGCTGAACAAACCCTGGAGACGAAGAAGCAGAAGAACTAGGATGCTCTTCATGAAGTCCAGGATCGGCTTGACAAACGCCTCGATGAGTCCGTGGATATTGACGACCAGCTTCTAAGTAAGTTTTGTTTAAAAACCCATACTCATTGCTTTTTGTCTTAGCCATTTATAACTGAACTTCGCTTTTCCAGCTCCGGCGGGTTATAGCCATGAACTGTCAGCGGAGAACCGGCTTGACCGGATTCTGGAGCTAGGGGAACTCCTCCCGAAGATTTTTTCTTCGGGAAAGAAGCTTGTCGAGAAATTCTTTCCTGGCAACCCCGAGCCATTGACGGATCTTGCGAGCCTGCCGGCTGAACTGGACGAAGCAACTTCGTCATTTGACGAACGGCTTCGCTCCAGTGCACGAGGAGGCGCAAAGACAGCCATGGGCCTGATGATGGCACACTATCCGAAGCGGAGGCTTGGCGTGTCGCGTCCGGCTTTCCTCTCAAAAAAGAGGACGGCATCCCGCTGGACAAGAAAGACCGGAAGAAAATCCTGCACTCCGTCTCCGGCTATGCCAGCAAGATCGCCAAGATGGTCTCCCTCACCGCAATCTTCAAGGAAGTGCCATGCCCGCCGACTCCCGTCTAGTCTGATGACGACGGTGAAGAGGCGAACAAATCTGCATAAGCCGAACTTGCTCCTTGATCCGGCCATTCCTGAAAATGTAATCATTCGATGTAAAGCCGTCTAAATATTATGCATGTCTGTAAAAACAACTTTGTCTTTTGCTGTATTAAGTCAGCTTTTTTACTTGCAAAATTGTGATTTTTATGCCTCAGTTTATTCTGGCCTTGACACCTTAGCCTTTAAACGCCGGCAAACCTATTGCGAAACAAACTTGCTGAGTAACAGGGTACATAGCGACCAATCTGTTTAGACCCAGAACAAGTGCCGCCTTTCGGTGCCGAAACACTTTGAAGCAACCCGGCGCAAAAATCTATCAGACAAACATTATTTTGGCAAAACGTTGTTTTTTCATCACCTTAAGGCGGATTCAACATGAAAGACAGTTTACCAACAAGCAACACAGGCAATTTCGGGTAAACAGATGATAACAATAAGATCATTGGGAAATAAAGGATGCTACGATTCTCGAATTTCACATGAGAGAAACCAATTTTTATTTCATGATCACATTGACATGGTTACAATAGAATTTGCTAAGTGTAAAAGGACGTAGCTGAGCGATATTCCACGGACGTTTCGTCTCATCTAAGTCGTCATCCAGATGCCTTTTCCTCTTGCGACCTTTCTTTCTAGGATCTTTCTTTGAATCCCTTAAGTCGAGGAGATAGTATGACTCATTTTTCAGAGCTTTGCTGATAACGAAAGGTCCTTCCCATGGAGGGGATAACTTGTGCTGCCGGTTTTGTACAAGCCGGAGCACTAAGTCGCCTTCTCGAAAAGATCAATTCCGCACTCTACGGCTCTGATAGCGACGTAGATCTTGCTGATAGATGGCGGATCATTGGAGAGCTAGCTCTCTTTCTTATTCGAGGATATCTAAGCCGTCTTGACGTGCTTCTTCTGCATCTTCTTCGATGTAGGCTGCAACTCGAGGCGAATCGTGGATCAAGTCAGTTGGCAGTACTGCTTCTGCTCCATAAACAAGGAAGAAAGGAGTGAAGCCGGTCGATCTGTTTGTGGTAGTACGAATACTCCATAAGACTTAATACCTTGTAGAATGATGCCAGTGTGCTCTACCTGTCCATTGGACTACGGATGTGCCACCGATGCCACGTCGAGTCGGATTTTTGATCGGCTGCAAAACTTCGATAGCTCACCGACGGCAAAGTTTGTGCCATTATCAGTGATGATGCTATGCGGTATGCCGAATCGAGTTGTTATCTCGACAATGAACTTTGTAGCTGTAGCTCCGTCGAGTTTCTTGATGGGCTTTGCCTCCACTCACTTTGTAAATTTGTCGACCGCCACCAGCAGGTGTGTTAAGCCTCCTCTTGCCGTCTTGAAAGGTCCCACCATGTCGAGCCCCCAGACCATGAACGGCCAAGTTATAGGGATCGTCCTGAGCTCCTGAGCTGGCAAGTGAGCCTGCTTTGCGTAGCGCTGACATCCTTCACAAGCTTTGACGATGTTAATAGCATCCTCCTTAGCCGTCAGCCAGAAGAAACCGTGCCGAAACGCCTTGGCGACACCAATGCCTTTGCCGCCACGTGATGCCCACATTCACCAGAGTGGATTTCCTCAAGGATTAGCTGCCCTTCTTCTGGAGAGACGCATCTTTGGAAGATGCCGGATGTGCTCCGCTTGTAAAGCTGTCCGTCAATGATTTTGTACGCCTTTGCTCGGTGCTCAATTTGGCGGCTCAACACTTCGTCGTCCTTCGGCAGCTTTTTGTTTATCAGAAAATCCATGTATGGCGTGGTCCAATCTGGAGTTACCAGGCATACATGAACTGATTCTGCCGACAACGGGTAGTCTTCGTCGCCGCCTTTGATGGACGGCTTATGCAGATGATTGAGAAATACATCTGGAGGCACCTCCTTCTGCCTGGAGCCTATCCTAGCCAAGGCGTCAGCAGCTTCATTGTCATCTCTGGAGATATGTCGGACCTCTAAGCCGGCAAAGCATCTGCCGAATTCGTCGACTGTTCTCCTATATTCCGCCATTGTGGGACTTTTCGTGTCCCAACATCCGTCAAGTTGCTGTACAACAAGATCCGAGTCGCCATAGCAGAGGATACGTTTCACTCCCAACTCCTTAGCCATATGAAGGCCATGGAGGAGAGCCTCATACTCTGCTACGTTGTTGGTAGCGGTGAAGTGGATTCGGAGGACATAATTGAGCTTATCACCTTTAGGCGATTTTAGCACTACTCCAGCCCCCGAGCCTTCCTTAATCTTGGAGCCATCGAAGTGCATTATCCAGTACGGAGAATCCGGCAAAGGTGTGTTCTCCATCGCCTCTGTCCAGTCTGCAACAAAGTCGGCTAGAACTTGAGATTTGATGGCGGTTCTCGGCTTGTACTGGATGTCGAAAGCTGCTAACTCGATGCCCCATTTGGCGACTCGGCCCGTTGCGTCGGCATTGTTGTAGATATCCTTCAGTGGAGCTTTGCTGACCACCGTGATTATGTGATCATGAAAGTAATGCCATAGCTTTCTTGTGGCAAAGAATACACCGTAGGCTAACTTCTGGTAGTGAGGGTAGCGCTGCTTCGAATATGAGAACACCTCGCTAATGAAATAAGCAGGGCGCTGATCCGGCCATTGCTTCCCTTCCTCCAGGCGCTCAACTACAATGACGACACTTATCACGAAATTGGTGGCCGACATGTAGAGCAGAAGTGACTCTCTTTCCTTCGGAGCTGCCTGGACTGGAGCATGTGTCAATGTATACTTCAGCTATGCCAAAGCTGCCTCTGCTTCCTCTGTCCAAACAAAATTATCTGACTTTTTGAGGAGCTTGTATAATGGCAATGCTTTGTCACCAAGCCGGCAAATTAATCGGCTAACAGCCGCGGCGGAACCCGTAAGCCGCTGTATGTCCTTCAGACAGGTCGGCCTCTCGATGTTCTAAATCGCCTTTATCTTTTCCGGGTTAACTTCAATTCCTCTTTGGGAAACAATGAAGCACAGAAGCTTGCATGCGGGAACTCCGAAGACGCATTTTGCCGGATTAAGCTTCATCTGGTACTCCCTTAGATTTGCAAAGGTTTCCGACAGATCGGCGATGAGATCGCCATGCTTCTTCGACATGACCGCGATGTCGTTAACATAGATGTGAACATTGCGGCCAATTTGCTTGTCTAAACACTGCTGCATACACCTTTGGTAAGTAGCGCCGACGTTCTTTAAGCCGAAAGGCATTGTGACATAGCAGTAATTGCCATATGGCGTGGTGAAGGACGTCTTGATTTGATCTGACTCCTTCATCTTTATCTGATGGTAACCCGAATAAGCGTCCAGAAAACATAGCATCTCGGAGCTAGCTGTTGAATCAATGACCTGATCGATACGCGGTAAGGCGAATGGATCTTTAGGACAGGATTTGTTCAAGCCAGTGAAATCAATACACATGCGTAGCTCAGAGGTGTTTTTCTTTGGGACAAGCACGGGATTTTCCAACCAATCAGTGTGGACAACTTCACGGATGAACTTGGCGGCAGTGAGCCTTAGGATCTCCTTTCCAACTGCCTTGCGCTTCTCAGTTCCGAGCCGTCGGAGACCTTGTTTGACCGGCTTAGCATCCTTGTTGTCTTTTAAGGAGTGCTTAGCAAGTTTCCTCGGGACACCTGGCATGTCAGACGGTGACCAAGCGAAAATATCCCGATTCTCACGGAGAAACTTGACGAGCTCGCCTTCCTATTTGTCGTCGAGGCCGACACCAATGATGGCCTCCTTTGTCGGATCATCCTTTGAGAGCTTGATTTTTTTGGTGTCATACTTTGGCTTGAAGCTCGAGTCGACTTTAGAGGACGGCTTTTCAGTTGCCGGCATCTCATTAGGACTCATTGTTTTCTTGAGATCCTCCAATTCTTCCCTGGAGATTTCTTCTTCAGCATGGACGGCGTTGGCAGTTTCACACTCCTTTGCCTTCTTGAAGTCTCCCTTGATTGTGATGATCCCATTGGGTCCCGACATTTTAAGCTTGCTATAGATGTAGCAGGGCCGAGCCATGAATTTGGCGAAAGCCGGACGTCCAAAGATTGCATGATATGCACTTTTGAAAGGAACCACCTCAAAAGAGACGTCTTCTGTCCAGAAATTATCCGTGCCGCCAAAGGTGACCTTTAGGGTGATCCTTCCCATTGAGGAGGCTTGTCGTCTTGGCACAATCCCATGAAACTTCACATTGTTGTGGCTGAGTTGTGACTCGGAGAGACGCATCCTTTTCAATGTTGCGGCGTAGAGTATGTTGATGATGCTTCCTCCGTCCATGAGCACCTTTGTCAACTTGTATTTGTCGACTATAGGGCTGACGACCAAAGCATAGGTGCGCGTTGTAGGGACTCTGTCCGGGTGATCGCTGCGATCCCATGTGATCGGAGTGTCAGACCAATCCAAATACTAAGGAACTGCAGGTACCGTAGCATTAAGCTCTCGCCAAGCCGCCTTTTCCTTGCGAGACGAATCTGTTGCCAGATTGATGATGAGACTTTCAGTATGCTTAGGAAACTTGCTGCCTTTTCCTTCTTTGGAGGCCGCGTCGTCAGATTCTGAAGCAGCGTCTTCCTTCTCTTTGTCGTCCTTCTTGGATTTGCGCTTGTTCCTTGACTTGCCGGCTTTGGGGTCCTTGGTGATGTCGCAATTAATGTGACATTGCTGGATCGTGTGGGAGCTCGTCCCATCCGCCCTCAGATAATGGACATAGGGGTTGTGCTTGATGTCGCCGTACTTCATCGTTGGCGGTCAGGCTGGTCGGTTGCTTGCCGGCTTTTTGTCCTGCCACTTCCCGTTACTTGGGCCGCCTTTGCCAAAGGTGGCAGCAACTTCGTGTGACGGGCCGGCTTGGTCTTCAACCTTCTTCTTCGCGGACTCGCGCCGGCGGGTTTCACCATCTTCCCTGTTGTCATTGTCAGCAGCGGCGTATTTGTTTGCACAAGCCAGTAAGCCACCCAAGGTTTCCGACTCATCGCTGTAGATCATGAAGCGGAAAGTTGTCCCCTTCCTCAGAGATTGCTTGAAGGCATGGATCGCCTGAGTTTCTGAGACGCCCTCGCAAGCGTTTTTGATCTCGCTCCATCGTGAAATGAATTCACGGCTAGACTCGTTCTTTTGCTGCACACACCGTTGTAAGTCGAAAATTGACTTGGGGCGTTTATACGTGCCCTGGAAGTGCTGAATAAAGACACACTTCATGTCACTCCAGGTATGAACTGTCTTCTCCGGCAAGCCTTCAATCCACATGCGTGTCGTCCCGGTCAACATCAGGGGCAGGAAGCGCACTGTGGAGTCGGCACTGCTTTGGTATATGTCGCAGGCACTGACGTAATCTGAGAGCCAGGTCTCAGGATTAGCCGTACCGCTGTACTTCTCCACCATCTTTGTTACGTTCGACAGAGTTGGAGATAGGATTTGCTCTCTGATTGTTCTGCCAAAATACTTGGGACCGAGGTACTGGGCATCTCTGGCCGACTTCCTCTCCTCGATTAGGCTTCGAACATCATTAGCTGAAGACGGCTTATCAACTGATTTTCCTCGCCTCGATTCTTCCCTATGACGGCTTTGGCTCACCCGACTCGCGTTGCGCGGAGGGCTTGGAGTCCTTTGCCGTCGTGGAGGGGGTACGTACTTGGAGGGGTTATCTCCCTCTTTGCGTGGTGGAGGCGGCGATGGGGGTGGCATATTATCTTTATCTTCCCTTCGAGGTGGATTCTCCCCCTGGTGCTGCCTTTTCCTTCCGAGGGTCCTCCTTTCGGTCCCGGCTTCGATGTCTTCCCCGGCTGTTGCTAGCTTCACAATGGCGCGATGAACCTGTCCGGGATTCTACCCCCTTAGGTGGTTGCTTGTCCTTTGGGCCCTTATCACCATCCTTGTTGTGGCTGCTTGAGCCGGCGGGATCATCGTCTGGGTCTGCAGGTGCGGCAGCCATCGGCTTCTTGGCCGTCGAGTTGCAAAGACGAGAGTCGTCAAATAGCCGTCCCGACTTGACCTGCGAGTCGTTCTGCTGCTGCTGTGCAACCTCCAGTAGATAAGCCAAATATTTGAGGCGAGCGTCGCGGTCCAACGATTTGTCGAACATGACCTCCTGGGCCGCCTCCATGTTTTTGGCTGGGGTGTTGAAGTAACACAAATTGGTCACCAGATCACGTCGGTGGTGGTACTTTCTCCAGACTGAGTTGAGTTGACATGGTCGGCTTCCCACTTGCTGCGGAAATCCAGCTTCTTGTGCAGGTTCTTGTCGCGAGCCGGACGGAAAACATCGTTGGCCCCCATTTCTCTCTGCTTCCGGATGAATTCTATTTCCTTGTTTGTGAGATCGACTTCACGCTCTGCTATCTGGGCTGCCTGTTCTTCCAGTTAGCAGTTTCTTGTACTTTGCTATCCTTTCTTCGTACTCCTTCTCTATCGCTGCCTCAGCTGTAGCATTAATGTCGTCTCCAGGAGCCGGCAATTTACTAGTTCCCTTCATTGGAGCCAGCGGTGGCATAAAGTCCACCTTTTGATTTCCGGCTTCTGGAGTTCTTTCTTCGACATTGGCGGTTTTCAAGGCCTTGTGGTCATCTTTTGGATCAGAGACGACGTCACCCATTAAGACCTCGACTGGGCGTCCTACGCAGGACGCAACTTTCCGACTAAAATCGTCGGATTCTCCTTCAGATTCAAGGTCCTGCTCCATATGGGCAGTGTCCCCAGATCCGGCTTCCGAATCAGCCCCGATCTGCAAAGCAGGAAGGATAGACTCAGGTTCTGCCATCGACTCGTTAGAGCCGGATTCTCCTAGGATGCCAATGAAGTGGAAGTCCGACGCCGCCATAGTGGAACTTGCGTCGTCTTTGGAATCTTGATCATCGGCGTCGAAAGCTAGATCCAGATCGGCAATCTCCTCAGAGTCCAGATCCGATCCGTCGTCGAAGTTGCTGGGGTGGGTGGCGGGCATGCTCGAGGTGAAGCCGAGATCGTCCAAAGCCTTGGCGTTGAAGCCGACGAAAATGCCAATGCCGCCGATGGAGACCGTGGACCAGCCGGCGGGATCCTCCTTTGCCGGCGTCCAAAAGCCGTCGTTGAGGATGTGGCCAACTCCTGTCTCGTCGACGTAGCTGACCAAGCCTACCGCGATGGTGTCGCCGATTCCGCCAATAGATCCAGCCCGGAACGTAACCCTAGACATCTCCTGCCCCACGGTGGGCGCCAATTGTCGTGGTATTGTCGAATCTAGCTGTGATAGGGGTGCCATCGATCTAGGTAGAGAGGTGGGTATAGGAGATGCGGGAGATTCCGGTGATGAGATAAGCACGAGTTTACCCAGCTTCGGATCTCGCAACGGTGGCGAAACCCTACGTGCTGCTATAATTCACTATAAGGCAATAAGCGCAAATTACAATGAAAGTTAGAGCGTATGGCTCAGATTGTTTGTGTCTCTCCCCCCCCTAAGTCGTCTCGTAGGCCGGCTTATAAAGGCGTCTGGACCTAGGGCTTACAGGAAGCAACCTAACCGACTAAGTTACAGAGTTCTACTCTAACCCGGCTTGGGCCTTGCCTTGAGTGCTAAGTCATCCTCAATGTAGGCCGGCTTCTATAACCTTCCCTTAGCCGGATGGGCCTCCTGCGCTTCATCGTACTGGGCCGCCCGGTAAGCCGAATTTCGGCTTACCACCACTATGGGCCACCCTGGTACGCTGGCTTTAGTCACCTTCGTGAGGGTACCTGTTCGGAATAACCCCAACAATTATCTTGCATTCTCTCCGATGCTAGTGGATTCTTTGGCCAAGTAATTGTTAGTGTTGTATGAGAGAGTATTTATGCTAGATAGTGGGTTCATGCCTTCTTGCGCAGAGTGCGACTGACAGAAACGCTCATGCCAATTTATGTGCTATTGGCACTAGGGAGAAAATAATGGTGTTATTTCCTTGTGTTATTTACATTGCTTACATTATGCACAATGCTTATTGCAATGATCTGTTGCTTGCAACTTAATACTTCTGGGAGACAAGCTGGATAGCGATCTCGGGAGTGGATTATTAGTCATAGATGCAGTTGGATAACGGTCTATGTATTGTGACGTAATGCCCATATTAGATGAAACGGTAAACTATATTGTTTTATGATAGCATTGTTATGCGTCCACAATTTTGTCAATTGCCTTGCTGTAATTTGTTTACCCATCATGCATATCTTCTGGAGAGACACTACTAGTTATCTGTGGACCCCGGTCCTATTTTCCTACACTGTTTACAACCGTTTTAATATCTTTCCGTATTCATTTGCTCGCTGGTCATATTTCATTCTCATCATATTTTACACTTGCACATTTAATTTTTTGTGTTCAGCAAGACGGAGAGATTGACAACCTCTCTGTTTCGTCGGGGCAAAGTAGTTTGTCTGTGATTGTGTGCAGGTCCATGTCAATTGTCGTAAACGGCGTCATTGACACCTTGCTAAGCCTTCTCCAAGTCCTACTGGATTCGATAACCTTCGTTTTGTAATCAAGGGAAAACTGCTGCTACGTTGCATCATACCTTCTCTTGGGGTTCCCAAGCGAACGTGTGATCCACGCCATCAGCTGCTCATAGTTGGCACTAAGATGCTTGGTAGACCACACATGGTGGATGAGGACACCCTAGCAAACCAACATCGTGATGTGAGGATGTTGTTCCACTCCCACGCTCCTGAGAAGCTCCCTGACAGCATTCTCCTCTATGCTGATATGCAGGGTTACAAGATTCGTCTGTTCTCGGAGATCGCTAAGCCCTCCTCCCCGCTCCCCACAAAGCCGACTCCTAAGTAAGGCCATCCGTCGTGCGGCGTCCAAGAACTCAGGTACCCCCATCTCTCCTCCCTGCTCGTCCTCCCCGTCGTTTTGCCCTTCTTCCACTTTTCTGGCTTTCCCCTCTCTCTTGGACGAGCACTTCTTAGCGTTCGCAAGCGACAGTGGCATCAATTTCTGTTCTGGCGAGGAGACACCGAGCGAGATCCTTTCGCTGATACGAGCCAAGGAAGAAGCAACATCATGCATTGCAGCCGCAAAGTCAAAGAAAGCAGAGGAAGATAAGACGAAGAAGAGGATGGCAAGCGAGATTAGCGCTTCGGATCTGGCAAGAAAGGAGTTAGCCAGTGTGGCTAACGAGGGCATGCCCCCTCCAGCTGGTGCAGTGTGCCCTTCTTAGGGCGTGCCCCCTCCAACTTCCTAGAGGGAGGTGTCGACCTCTACAAAGCCAAGAAGGACCAAGGTCCCCCTGATCCAGGTGTAGCCTCGCGGTAACTTGCAGGCTACACCAACCTGCCAAGCACGGGTTGCTGCTAAGGGGTCCAAATGAGGGGCATGGGATGAAACATGCACGACTTTGGCAAGAAAGGTCGACGCTCACAACTCAAAGAATACCTGTGCAAGGAGAATATCGATATTGTCTTCCTTCAGGAAACTATAAAACAAGACTTTACAGATCTGGAGTTGAGAAGCATTGAACCTGAGGAGTGTTTCTTCTGGAGTTAGCGTGCAACGGACGGCCACTCTGGAGGGATGCTCCTTGGTATCAAAGACAACATCTATGAGGTGGGTGTTGTGGACCAAGGCCAATTTTTCTGGCGGCCATGATTTTTCACCGGGCAGATAAAGCGGTGTGTACGTGATACGTCTCCGACGTATCTATAATTTCTTATGATCCATGCTTGTTTTCATACCATTTACTACATGTTTTGTTTACATCTTATAGCATTTTTATGCATTTTTGGAACTAACATATTAACAAGATGCCCCAGTGCCAGTTCCTGTTTTCTGCTGTTTTTCCGTTTCAGAAAAGTACTTAAGGAAATATTCTCGGAATCGGACGGGACAAAAACCCAGGATCTTATAATTTCGTCACGCACACGGAGCCCAAAGGGGAGCCGAAGACGCACCAGAGGGCGACCACACCCTAGGGTGGCGCGGCCCACCTGTCTGCCGCGCCACCAGGTGGTGTGGCCCCCTCGGGCCTCCACCGACGCCGCCCTTTCGCCTATATAATCCCCCCGACGAGAAAGCCCTAAGTACCGGATCAAAATTCCAGAAAAACATCCGTCGCCGCCGCCGTCGTCAACCCTAGTTCGGGAGGGTTCTGAAGCTCTCCCCGGCACCCTGCCGGAGAGGGGAATCATCGCCGGAGGGCTCTACACCACCATGCCCGCCTCCGGACAGATGAGTGAGTAGTTCATCCTTGGACTACGGGTCCATGCAGTAGCTAGATGGTAGTCTTCTCTAATTGTGCTATCATGTTTAGATCTTGTGAGCTGCCTATCATGATCAAGATCATCTTATTGTAATGCTACATGTTGTGTTTGCTGGGATCCGATGAATAGAGAAGTACCTTGTNCGGCCGCAGCCCGGCCCGCTCCCGCACGCACACACGCCGGGTCGCCGCCGGCTCCCGCACGCACGCCGCTCTGCCGGCCGCACACGCATGCACACACGCCGCACACGCACGCACGCCGCCGGCCATGGCGTGCTGGTGTATGACGATTTCAGGGACCCAATTGCTTTTCTCAAAAAAATTGTAGGGTCGTTTTCATAAAATTTAAGGACCTGTTTGTTGTACTACTACAGTTTGCACGCTGTATTTTAGTGCGCCTGTTGGAGATGCTTAGTTTGCGCGCTATATTTTTGGGCATCCGAAAAACCGATTTCGACCGCGGCGCGCTAAAAGTGCTATTTTGGCGCTGCAATTTTTTTTTCGCGCGCCGGTCTACCCCGCGTTTGTTGGAGATGCTGTTACTCGGAAGAAACTAAATCATACGATCATCAACAGTAGAAAAGATTTATACCTCTCGATGTTCCTATCCTTCTCCTGCCCCCCTGCACGCCCTCTTCAGGCCGCTGCACATACACACTGCCGAGCAGGCCGCCGGTGTTCGGCAGGCCGACCGAGCTCACGAGGAGCCCGGCCAGGCGAGATCCAGTCCACAACTCATACACTGGCTCACTGTCCCATTCAAAAGGCGACTAATTAGAGCAACTCCAGCCGTCCCCCCGAGAGCCCCCCATGACCCCCTTTTTGACGCCGGCGGCCCATTTTTTCGTAGTCACCCCCCCCAGCGCCCCCCCCCAAGGCCTCTTTTTCGCCGGATTTGGCCCAATTTTTATCCGGTGTCCCAGGCCGAACCTAGCGCGCCGGGTTCGGCCTGGGAACGCCGGCGAAAGGGAAAATGGCGCGAAACCGAGGGAAGCGCGTGAAGCTTCCGGCGGGCCCGCCTTGTAAGCGGCACACCGCTTCTTCGTCCTCATCGCCTCGTCTCCCGCGTCGCATTAGTGCTCTGCCGCCGGTCAGGCGTATCACCGTCGAGTCAAATCGCCCACGCGGCGGAGTTACGGCGCGCCACACTTACTGCCCCGCCGGTATTTACTACCCCGCCCTCCCACCGCCGTTCCCACGCCCAATCTCGCCCAAACTCCAGCTCACCCCCTTCTCCTCTCTCTCAAGCTCAAGCTCGCCGTCGAACCACCAATGGACTGGTACTCCACAGAAGCCGCGGCGGCCAACGGCTTCGGCCGGAACTGGCTGCAGGACGGGGAGGCGCGCCTGCTGTACGAGGCAGGCTACCCCGCCCCGCCGAGCATGCGCGTCCCGAGCAACTGGCGGCTCAGCCAGATGGGCTTCCTCGTCCCCCCCCCCCCCCCGCCCCCCCGTTCCCGCCGGCGAGGATCGGCTGGCCGAGATTCACGCCGCCCGCGAGCGGATGACGGAGGAGCAGCAGGCGGATCCCACCTGGGACAAGGAGAACAACTTCACCTGGAACGCGTACTTCGCCGACCGCCGCGAGCGCGAGCTGCACGACTACACCGACCCGCTACCTGTGCCCAAGCGCAACAACAACGAAGGCCGGAAGCAGTGGTGTGGCGTGCCCGGCCGGTCACTCGCCTACGTCCTCGGCTATATCGAGGACGGCAACGAGCCGTGCCTGCAGGACCCGTCGCGCACCTCCTCCGTTCGCCGGGGATGGACGCCGAGGAGAATGTCCTTCTCGTCGTCCTCCTCTTTCGGCGCCACCCGTTCCGCCAGCACACCGCTCTCCCCGCGTCAAGGACGAGCCGGTGGATGCGCCGCTGCGGCAACCGCTCGCGTGCGTCAAGGACGAGCCGGTGGACGAGCCGCCGCGAAGGAGCTCCTCTTGGGGCATCGTCAATAGGGAGCCCGGCACCAGCGGGAGTTCCTTCCGCCTTCTGACGCCGAAGAAGGAGCCCGGCACCGGCGGGAGCTCCCTCGGCCGCGTCGTCAAGAAGGCCTTCAAGATGAAGGTCGTGAAGACAGAGGACGCCTACGACGAGGAGGAGGTCGTGAGGATCGCCATGGCAAACAGCCTCAACGACGTCCTTCCGGTGAAGCTGGAGGACGCGCTCTCGTGGTCGGCCCGCGGCCACGAGCGGGCGGAGGAGGAGCGCCAACGACGCATTGAGGCCGAGGAGAGGGAGCTTCTCGCGCGCTACGAGCACCGCCGCCGTCACCCGCGCCGTGCCGGAGCCGGATCTCGTCGTCCTGGACGACACCGACGAGGACGACGCCGGCCCGAGTCACCGGTACCACGGCGGCGACGGCGGCGCAGGCCCCAGTGCTCCTCCGCCCGGTGGCGACGACGACGACGGCGGGGACTACACGGTGTTCTACCGCCACTTCGGCATGTAGACGACGCCGCCGCCGTTTTATTGTTTTTCATGTTTTTTTATTTATCTTGTATGAAATCCGCCAGTGTTCAAACAAATATTGTCTAAGTTTGAACAAATTTCGCCTAAGTTTCGTCAAATTTTAGTTTTCTGCAAAAAAATTTCCATTCGGTCTAGGGCCGTGGCTGGGAATCGGCTCGCCCCCAAGCCAATTATTTTCGTCGGCGCCCCCCAGCAGGCCCAAAAAACGCTGACAATTCGGCCTGGGGGGGGGGGGGGTAACGACTGGAGTTGCTCTTAGAGATTAGGGTTGAGCGGTAGGTATGCACTTTGACCAGAGAATAGGGGCCCCGCACGCACGCACGCATGCCGCTCGGCCGGCCGCATCCCCGGCCGCAGCCCGGCCCGCTCCCGCACGCACACACGCCGGGCCGCCGCCGGCTCCCGCACGCACGCCGCTCTGCCGGCCGCACACGCATGCACACACGCGCGCACGCCGCCGGCCATGGCGTGCTGGTGTATGACGATTTCAGGGACCCAATTGCTTTTCTCAAAAAAATTGTAGGGTCGTTTTCATAAAATTTAAGGACCTGTTTGTTGTACTACTACAGTTTACACGCTGTATTTTAGTGCGCCTGTTGGAGATGCTTAGTTTGCGCGCTATATTTTTGGGCATCCGAAAAACCGATTTCGACCGCGGCGCGCTAAAAGTGCTATTTTGGCGCTGCAAATTTTTTTCGCCCGCCGGTCTACCCCGCGTTTGTTGGAGATGCTGTTACTCGGAAGAAACTAAATCATATGATCCTCAACAGTAGAAAAGATTTATACCTCTCGATGTTCCTATCCTTCTCCTGCCCCCCTGCACGCCCTCTTCAGGCCGCTGCACATACACACTGCCGAGCAGGCCGCCGGTGTTCGGCAGGCCGACCGAGCTCACGAGGAGCCCGGCCGGGCGAGATCCAGTCCACAACTCATACACTGGCTCACTGTCCCATTCAAAAGGCGACTAATTAGAGCAACTCCAGCCGTCCCCCCGAGAGCCCCCCATGACCCCCTTTTTGACGCCGGCGGCCCATTTTTTCGTAGTCACCCCCCCAGCGCCCCCCCCCCAAGGCATCTTTTTTGCCGGATTTGGCCCAATTTTTATCCGGTGTCCCAGGCCGAACCTAGCGCGTCGGGTTCGGCCTGGGGACGCCGGCGAAAGGGAAAATGGCGCGAAACCGAGGGAAGCGCGTGAAGCTTCCGGCGGGCCCGCCCTGTACACTGCTTCGTCGTCCTCATCGCCTCGTCTCCCGCGTCGCATTAGTGCTCTGCCGCCGGTCAGGCGTACCGCCGTCGAGTCAAATCGCCCACGCGGCGGAGTTACGGCGCGCCACACTTACTGCCCCGCCGGTATTTATTACCCCGCCCTCCCACCGCCGTTCCCACGCCCAATCTCGCCCAAACTCCAGCTCGCCCCCTTCTCCTCTCTCTCAAGCTCAAGCTCGCCGTCGAAGCACCAATGGACTGGTACTCTACAGAAGCCGCGGCGGCCAACGGCTTCGGCCGAAACTGGCTGCAGGACGGGGAGGCGCGCCTGCTGTACGAGGCAGGCTAACCCGCCCCGCCGAGCAGGTGCGTCCCGAGCAACTGACGGCTCAGCCAGATGGGCTTCCTCGTCCCCCCCCCCCCCCCTGTTCCCGCCGGCGAGGATCGGCTGGCCGAGATCCACGCCGCCCGCGAGCGGATGACGGAGGAGCAGCGGGCGGATCCCACCTGGGACCAGGAGAACAACTTCACTTGGAACGCGTACTTCGCCGACCGCCGCGAGCGCGAGCTCCACGACTACACCGGCCCGCTGCCTGCGCCCAAGCACAACAACAGCGAAGGCCGGAAGCGGTGGTGGGGCGTGCCCGGCCGGTCACTCGCCTACGTCCTCGGCTATATCGAGGACGGCAACGAGCCGCGCCTGCAGGACCCGCCGCGCACCTCCTCCGTTCGCCGGGGATGGACGCCGAGGAGAATGTCCTTCTCGTCGTCCTCCTCTTCCGGCGCCACCCGTTCCGCCGGCACACCGCGCTCCCGCGTCAAGGACGAGCCGGTGGACGCGCCGCTGCGGCAACCGCTCGCCCCTGTCAAGGACGAGCCGGTGGACGAGCCGCCGTGAAGGAGCTCCTCCCGCGACATCGTCATCAGGGAGCCCGGCACCGGCGGGAGTTCCTCCCGCCTTCTGACGCCGAAGAAGGAGCCGGGCACCGGGGGAGCTCCCTCGGCCGCGTCGTCAAGAAGGCCTCCAAGAAGAAGGCCGTGAAGACAGAGGACGCCTACGACGAGGAGGAGGCCGTGAGGATCGCCATGCCGAACAGCCTCAATGACGTCCTTCCGGCGAAGCTGGAGGACGCGCTCTCGTGGTCGGCCCGCTACCACGAGCGGGCGGAGGAGAGGGAGCTCCTCGCGCGCTACGAGCACCGCCGCCGTTGCCGTGCCGTGCCGGGGCTGGATCTCGTCGTCCTGGACGACACCGATGAGGACGACGCCGGCCCGAGTCACCAGTACCACGGCGGCGACGACGGCGTAGGCCCAGTGCTCCTCCGCCCGGTGGCGAGGACGACGACGACGACGACGGCGGGGACTACACGGTGTTCTACCGCCACTTCGGCATGTAGACGACGCCGCCGCCGCCGTTTTATTGTTTTTCATATTTTTTTATTTACCTTGTATGAAATCCGGCAGTGTTGGAACAAATATCGCCTAAGTTTGAACAAATTTCGCCTAAGTTCGTCAAATTTTAGTTTTCTGCAATTATTTTTTTCCATTCGGTCTGGGGCCCGCGGCTGGGAATCGGCCCGTCCCCAGGCCGATTATTTTCGCCGACACCCCAGCAGGCCAAAAAAAACGCCGGCAATTCGACACGGGGGGCAACGGCTGGAGTTGCTCTTAAGGCGCTGGTAGAAATGAGTAAACGCCTCGAGCAGAGAACTCGCTAACAGACGCGACCGATCCCGTGCTCGCATAGCTGCCATGTGGTCCTCCGCACGGGATGGTCCCATGCGTCATCAGCTGGCTATAGTAGTTTCAATAAGCGTTAGCCGGGGAAGGCTCAAGGCTCAGATGCGATCTTGGCTCTGGCGATGGGTAAGAAATGGGCTCGGTTGCCTCTGTGTGAGGGGCTAAATTGATTATTTGTCACAACCGGAGGGTCGGATGCCTCTGTGTGAGGGTAAGAAATGCTTTGTCTCAAAAAAAAAAAAAAGCAAAAACTGGTTAGATTGCTCATAGTGGAAACTAACATAAGAAAATTAGGTGATCAAATACATTATCAGTACGAAACAAATCGTCAGAGAATGACTTCTATTGCATCTTGGGTTAAAGATTTGCTAAAAAAAATACTATATACGCGACTATATCTTCATAGATTTGTCTTTCTTGCCATTGAGCCAAGGAGAATCATTCATGCCAAACTTTGTATACAAGTACTTATTCATCTTTAAGCGCAAAAATATTCGGATTCTTTTTACCTATTTTTCAATTTCTATTTTTTGCGCATACCCGAGAGTCGTTAGTCCAAGTCCGGAGTAACATAGATTAGTATCGTGCATATAATATTAGTGTATATTAGAGCATCTCTAGCAGAATGTATATCTCTATATATGCACTGCCATCCAAAAAGATTTTTTTAGGCCTTCTCAGTTTTTCAATGGAATGTCTATAGTCATGACGTTTATATTATGTTTTCTATATTTTAATACTCTCTCTATCTCATATTAATTGTAGCTGAAACAGATGTATGTACATGTATTTCAATGTTAGATACATCCATTTCAGTGATAATTAATATGGAACAGAAGGAGTAGTATCTTATAAATACCTTTAAAGGGCTATATTTTCAACGAGTCTATTTTTATCTGCAAATAATCGACACGAGGCAATAATGAGTAGCAAAACGGAGGGTTTAGGCTCGTTTTTCCTATTTCCCGGTCAAGATTTACACCATATTTTACACAACATGATATGTTCTTTTAGAAGAAGGTGAGCAGGGCGGATCAAGCTTACATCTTTTTCATTGATTACTCTGAACTTGGTAGCGGAGCTGCAGTGGCGGCTCCAACTTCATTTTAGACTCAGTTACTAGTAGTTCGAACGCAGTGTGCTCTTGCGAGAAAACGAAGTCACTACTGGTATCAATTACACCATATTTGTATTCTATTAATGTCTCTTCATGATGCTCTGGAATTGTTTTCTTCCCCAATTTGCGGCAAAAAAAGAGAAACAACTCAATGTTAGGTAGTCAAAACAAAAAGAGTAAATTGCACAGAACCACACTTTCAGGTCGCCCAACTTTTGGGAAATCTTTCACAATAGCACAACTTTTGAGCTAAGCAGGACCAACTATCCCAATCCACCATTTCTATTTTGTTTCGACTATATGGTCTTGTTCTTTCCCATTAGTTTGAATGAAAAGGGAGATCAAATAAAGTTATGACTTAAAGCAAATTGACGTACATGTGGCTAACTTGAAAAATCACCTTGTGCTTGCTCTTTCTTATCTCCAAATTTGCTCCCAAAGAATCGGAACAATTTGTGTATTTTGGATGGAGTCTATGGTAGTTAGAACATGTAGTTGTTGTCAACCTATGCATGTCATGTTGTCTTCCGCATGTAGAACAATTTCCAATCAAATGGTGGATTTGGGTGAGTTGTTTCTGGTTAGCTCAAAAGTTGGGGCAAACTGTTATAAGTTGACCTGAAAGTGTAGTTCTGTGCAATTTACTAAAGCAAAAAATCATTTGATTTGCATTACAGACTTTTCATCATACTACTCAGACAACAAGATGGGAATGAAAGACGAAAAGAAATGGACCACAATTTCTTACGAGCTTATATATATTCATTGTTGTTTCCTGGGCAGCTCAAGCCGGAGTGGCCTATGCACAAACCGAAGCCGAAAATAACTGGGCCTTAGTCTCCAGCATCCTCCCTCGAGCATATGTCCTCAGCGCCACAGCGAAAGGCCGCCTCGAGCTCCCAATGCTCAGCATCACCCCATGCCCGGCCAGCCGTTCACGTGGAAGACCCCGACGCCACGACTCCCTCTGCCCCAACCCCGCCGCAACTCAGTGCTCCCTCGGCTGCCCAACCCTTTGCTTCGCCATCTCCGATTACCTCTATGGGTAGTACTCTCCCACGTTATGTTTGTATGCAATGCACCAGGCACACTCACCCCTAGCTACCTATATATGCAGAAGCAAATTAATCTCCCTAGGTGCTGCTTGACAACCTATCAAGTCTGGCGGATCACACGTTCGTTCTTCCCGATAGAGTCCACCATTTCCGATCAGTTTCCCGATAGAGTGGAGACTGGGGGAGTGTATATTGCTCGATCTGGCATGAACGGCAGGCTGGCGCAAGTGCGTTCCCAAATTGTTCGTTGGTGCGTACAAACGGGTTGAACGTGGTCACGTGACACGTGATTTTCATGTTGGAAACTTTATTAATTGAGGTTAATGTCAGGGTGTCCTTGTGCAGGACTTCATATATCTATCCCGAGTCACCTCTAAGTATTAACACAATGAGTTGTCAAGCCTTATTGTGACATGTCTAGATGTAGTGGGCATGGTGTGTCTGGCAAGAAGGGATGGTAGCCCGCCGAGTGTTCCTGAGGAGAACCAAATTTGGTTACTAATAGACTTCAGTGTGCGTCTTGACCCTGATTGACTTATGTATGCATCTTCCCTCTTTTCCATGCTCTAAGTATATTAACTAAAGTTGTAAAGCTGTCTGATCACCCGCCTAGTGAGAAGCCCATGTCAAGGCACAATTCTGAACGCTTGGATCGTCATATTAAGCGATTTGTGGGCGTATCATAGGTCTTGTGAGTGGGAATTTAGTTATTATGGCCATGAGGTGCTTTTTTAGATGGTACTGGGTCCCACCCTATAACAGTCCGCAGTTCAGGGGACGGGCAAAATCATGTTGGTGCGAAAGAAATTCTCCACTCAAAGTCATGTTTTGCTCTCCTCTCCTCATCCTCTTCTCTCTCAAATCCACAACACCGCTGACCCTGCTTAATGATGACCTGTGACTGGCTGCCTCCTCTCGCATATCCTCCCCGACATCCCCGAGGTCTCCACTCCCACGCCCCCAAATCGACGCCATGCCGTCGGTCGGCCCCAGATCGAATTCCACAGTATGCCTCACCCGATTCATCTGTCCGAGCAGGATTTTGTTATTGGAATGCTACGCAAAAATCATGTGTAGCATTTGAGCTCTAGTAATCATGTTTATTCAAGAAATCAAAAATTGTTTTTTAGGCTCCAAAAATTCTGAAAAAGACATACTAATATATATACATGTCTAGTGTGTACGACCAAATTTGCATCAAATTATTATTTCATATGTCACTTGCACAAAACAACAAAACTTGTAAGAAATAATGAGTTAATTTTTTACTTATTAGAGTCACTATTTTGAGAGGAGAATTCGTGCACCCGGGCACCGTTGATCCCGGTGTTTAAAAAAAATCGAAAACACAATTCGCAAGTTTTCAAAAATTGTGAAAAAATCACAGATGTAGCCAATAGTGTATTCCACAAATCTGTAAAAAATCAAGTTCAAATACTTTGTATACAGTCATACACAAAAATGACAAAAGTTTAGATCTGAGTATATATATTTTCAAATCACCAAATTGTCACAGATTTGTCATTTGTTTGTAGCTCATAATATTAAGGATTTGAAATTGATATTTTACACATTTATGGGATACACTATATATTGGCTACATTTGTATTTTCTTCACATTTTTTTGAAACTCATAAATATGATTTTCATTTTTTTTTAACTACCAGAGCACTGAAGCTCGGGGCCACTACTACTTTCCGCACTATTTTATGTTTTTTGTAACCTATAGGAGAACGTATTATCTAGCAAAACTCTCAGATATGAAGATAACATGGGTATCCATACATGCAAAAAAAATCTTAGAATTTTTGAAAATTTAAAAGCTTGGGAGCCAAAACATCTCACTCCAGGCTACCGGTCTAAAACAAGTGCCAACACCTAAATATCATGCACAAAGCGTTCGTGCCATATATTTTTCGATGGTGTTTTTGAGGGATATTGATCAAACGGATCGAATTATACTATGAGTTAAATGAACCAAGTCATACTGTAGTAGTAGAAATCCCCAGGTGCTTCTTTGCATTCAGAAACGAACCAAGTACGCTGAGGACTTGTCCGGATTGAACAGCCCAAAGTGCCTCTCGGTTTCATCGCCTGTTTTGAGGTTTTCGTTGAACATGGCGAATATGTACGTCTCCAACGGCCCGGGCCTCTTGGGCGTGCCCCTGCGGACATGGTTGATCAGATTCTGGTTGTACGTCCGCGCGTTCTGGACCGTCGCGGCGACGCTGCCGCTTGACGGCCACCCGGTCTCTGACACGACAACCTTCACCCCCGGCCTGCCGGAGTCCTCCAGGGCGGCGTAGATGGAGTCGACCATGGCGTCGAAGAGGCTCGTGTATGTCAGCCCGTTGCCGTCGTCGGTCACGGTGGTGCCCGGCTGGAACGTGGCGTAGTCCAGATGGATGTCCGTCATGTCGCCCAGGTAGGCGAAGTACGGGTACACGTTGGCCAGCAGCGGCGCGCCGGTGCTCTCCAGGTACTCCGCGATGGGGTCCATGAAGTCGTCGTCCGCGAACACGCCGTTGGAGGGCGGGAAGGTGTCGGTGACGACGTCGAACCTCAGCGCCGTCGACACCTTGATGCCACCGAGGCCGGCCGCGGCGAGCGCGCGGTCGAGGTTCTTCATGGCCGGGAGGACGTTCTTCTGCCCGTCGCTGTCCATCACCTCGTTGCCGACGGCGATGTACCGGAAGGAGACACCCGGGTAGGGCTGTACGTTGGCCTTGACCCAGGCGGCGGCCGCCGAGGGGTTGGATGCGAAGCCGGCGAGGTCCTCGTTGGCCACGTCCATGAGGAGGCCGATGCCCGTGCCGCTGAGCGCACGGAGGACGTTCCTCTCCGGGGCGTAGATTCGCATGGCGGTGATGCCCTTGGACTTGTAGAGCTGGACCACCTCGGCAGGCGAGGGCAGGTTGTTGCCGATCACGCCGTTGCAGACGCCGATGGAGTGCACCCCTGTTACGATCGAACGATGCAACATTAAAGGAGCTTATCAGTTGTGTGGTGAGTACACATCATCTGTTGTAATCTTCCTAAGAGCATCTCCACTCTGTGCCCCCATAGGCCGTCTGGATGGCCGCCCGAACAAGCGCTATGGGGGGGCGTCCGGACGAGATGCCGTCTATGGGGTGTGCCCCTCCCCAGTCACGCCCCCCAAATTATCCGCCGCCCTAATCTAACGGTCGTTGAAGACGTCGAAGTTCTCCTCCTTGACCGTGTAGCCGCCGCCGCCGCTGGGCCCTGCCTCGTCGTTGTTGGCGCCGCCGCCCTGCCACTCCTCGTCCAGCTCGCTGGTGAGGTCCAGCATCGGCGCGCCGGTGATCTGGAGGTGGTCCCGGAGCGACCACGCACACGCCCGCGTCGTCACGAGCGAGGGCGGTGAGGGGGCGGCGCGTAGATTTGGCGGGAAGGCGACAAAGCGGCGGTGGGTTCGCGCCGTTTTTTATGTGTCAATGACACGGCGGGCCCGCGCGCGCGTCGTTTCGTCCGGCGCTACCGCAACACGCCCCGGCGAGCGGGGTGGGGCTGGTAGCGCCGGACGAAATAACGGGCCGCTCCGGACGAGATCGGCCTATGGGGCGCGCGACTACGGGCCGTTTTTCAACCGGGGCGCCCCATAGGGCTATAGGGTGTGGGGGGGGGGGGGGGGTGCTTTGGGGACGACGAGTGGAGATGCCCTAATACAATCAAGCGAATAAAATTCATCACACAAGATTTTTATTAATTAATTATCAGGATGTGGCGGCTTAGTGAACCTTTGTTACGTCCGTGAGCGTCAGCTGCCCGGTGAGCACTGCACTCTTTTATCCAAGTGGGGCATACAAAAATAATATGGTTCGTTAATTGTCCATGTACGATTCCAACAAAATATATTAGGGATCGTTTGGATCCCATCATTTCATTTTATTTGGTAATAAAATGAAATGAAATGAATTCCAGAGAAATGACAAGGTTAGGGATAAAAATTGACTTAACATAGTAAAGGCATTTTCGGAAATTCCAATTACAATGATATTCTGATTCCATGTCAGCCAAACATGTTAGGTATGGAATCTGAAATAAATATTTCTGAAATGATGGGTTCCAACGACACCTTAGTGTACATGCATGGACACATTGTAGTAAGCAAACATTATATTCACCTGCTGGAAACGTAGCGAGGGCAACAAGTCGGGCTGGGCATAAAACCCGATACCCGAATCCCAAACCCGAAAAACCCAAGCCTGAATCCAAATAGACCGAACCCGAAAAACCCGAACACTTCATCGGGCAGCAGTTTTGAAAACCCGAATTTTATTCAGGTAATTCGGGTAACAGGCCATGGTACCCGAATAGCCCGAATAATTAGGCAGCCCATTAAAAATCACGCACGCATAGAGAAGGCCCAGCCCAACATTACCTATGTCCTACGATGTCACGATACCCTTTGGATCTGGAAACCTAGATCTGGTCAACACTCGATCGTGCATTTGTGCCCGAAGCCCCAAGCCCCAAGGTCAGCTCCGCTCATGTGAATCCCCTCCTCCAACTTCCTCCTTCCTTCTTTCTTCTCCTCACACTCGAGCGCCGCCGGCCTGGCCAACAGCCACCGCCTCACCGGAGCTTCCCCCGAGCTGCAAGCCACTTCATCGGAGCTTCCCCCCGCGAGGCCGCCCTCCTCCGTCTCCTGTTCGTTCCCGACCAGTCTCCGGCCGCTGTTCTCTGCGAGCTCTGGCCAGCAAGATTTGCCACTTTTGCAGGTGCTCCCCCACCTCTGCAGGTGCCGCCCCACCTCGTCCGGTGACATCCTAGTCCGGCCAGCAAAATAGCTTTCCGGAAAGTACCGGAGCACTTCCCTTTAATTTTTGGTGTGATTATTTCGGGCAATTCGGGATTACCCGAACCCGAACCCGAATTTCCGGGTACCCGAAATGTCGGGTATTTTCAATCAAATTTCGGGCATCATTTCTAGAAACCCGAATTTCCCACAACCCGAATTACCCGACCCGAAATTTCGGGTAAACCCGAACGCCCAGCCTGAGCAACAAGGAGCAATGCTGCCACTGCGAGCTGCATGGAAGAAGCAACCACTTGGTTCGCCATCTTGGATTATCTCTGTACGTATATTACACTACTCCTCCGTTTATGTTAATTTCTATGCAATGCACCAAGCACACTCACCCCTATATATATATGCAGATGCAAATCCCGGGCTGCTACCTATCAAATTGGGCGGATCACACGTTCGTCCACCATGCATTTCCGATCAGTTTCCATTCTCCACCACTAGCTCCAGCAACTAGGCACCACTGTGTGTATTGCTGTTTATTTAGTGGAGACTGGAGACTAGGGGAGTGTATATTGCTGGCATGATCGCCCGGCGGCCGGCGCAAGTGCATGCGTGCCCAACTTGTTCGTTGGCGCGTAGAAACGGGTCGAACGCCGGTCACCATCGACGAGGACACCGGGTCCAGAGCCTTATTCCTCCATGGTTGACTCGATCCGTCCCGGAGTAGCGACGACGTCGTCGTCGACCGGACGGACGTACCGGCCGCGCGCCGGATGACTTGGCGGTATGTATGGAGAGCCACGGGGCTTTGTCCGGCTCGTGGAATTTCCGGGGCACGCTGAGCTGTCCTGGCTAGCTTGTTAGTGCGTACACCGCATGCGTGCGTGTCATGGGTATTATTGCTGAGGGTATTTTGCTCTTATCTTGTAGATTGCTAGTCGTTTAAAAGAGACATATAAATGACATCGCTCGACAAAAGCAACATGACATCACTCCCTTGGCTAATTGTGTAATATCTTTGATGATGGGTAAACGATACTATTGATGATGATGATTCGAGGGCGCGCTCAAAAATTCTTGGTCGTGTACCGACTCTATAATGCGTCTTCCCGTCACAACATGTCTAACTTTTTGGCGTTACCGCAACCACGATAGATATTGCAGTTCGAGAACCTTGGCCACACCTAAGTGTACATTCTCCAGTTTTCTCATCATCCACCAAGTTTCTGAGACGGCCTCTCAACTGCTCTTTTTGTATCGGTTCTCCATCGGCATTTTGATGGTTGTCGAAGAATGTCTAGGATTACGACAAAGCTTCAACCCACAGGAAGGGAGAGCCTACGACGTCAAAACATTGTGGATGGAGATGATTTGCGAAACAAATCCGTAGCCTTTCTCCCCGTGTTTGTCTCATAAGAGATTTGGAATGGAAGTAATGCAAGGGTTGTTCGGCACTTAGCCACCTTGCCATCCGTCATTAGAAGAAACCAAATGTGACGGTTAGTGGGTGCGGAACATCTGGATCATTTTATTCGGGGGAGAGTAGATTTTTGCGTGTTGTATCTGTGACCCTTGTATCTAAGAACTCCATTTTAATGAAAATACCAAATATTTTGCCTTTGTTTTTTTGTGAGAAATTTCTGATCTATTCATCAACTGTCAAGGCAGTACAAAGAACACCAAAAGCAATAAAAATTACATCCAGTTCCGCAAACCACCTAGCGATAACTACAAGCACTAGAGCAAACCGAAGGCGCGCCGCTGTCATTACCCCTCCATCACCAGAGCAGGGCAAACCTTGTTGTAGTAGACAGATGGGAAGTCGTCGTGCTAAGACCCCATAGGACCAGCGCACCAGAACAGCAATCGTCGCCAATGAAGAGAAGCATAGATCAGAAGGATCCAACATGTAGACACTCGAATGAAGACGAACGAAGATCAGATCCAAACGGATCCACCGAAGACAACCACCGACCGAATCCCGCGAAATCCGCCGGAGACACAACTCCAGACGCCCTCCAACGACGCTAGAAGCACCGCCAGAACGGAGACTAGGCGGGGAGAACCTTATTCCATCTTTAGGGAGCAGCCGCCGCCTCATCTTTCTGAATAGGACACAAACCCTAACGAAACACGAAAAAACATATGAGAACGGAGCCCTCCCACCGGCAAGGACCGGGATTCATTGCGCCACCATGGCACGAAGGCCATAGAGACGAGATGGATCAGCAGCGCCGCCGGCAGGAGGCAGGGAAACCCTTGCGTCGCCTTTTCCTGGGAGCAGCCTATCTTTTGCCTTTGTTTTACAAGGAAATTCCAGCACGTTTCGACTGAGCTTAAATCAAAATTAGGATTAATTGTTAAGATTTTCTAGCTTCTTTCCCATCCTTAGGTACGGGAGAAAAACAAGGGTGAACAGGTTGTTAGGCTATACTTCGGACAAATGAGTTTCTATCATGCAAATTAGATACCACACGAGGATACACAATGTATCTTGTTTGGAGTTTCTTATGACTATATTTTTACAATACACAACAAAACGTTATTGTACATATTGAAACAAAAGAAAACCTGACGTAACTGGAATAAACCACAACGATACATTGTGTACTAAAACATGACAATCTTAGAGAAAAATAGAATACGTGAAACGAATCTCCAACATGAACGGACGGTGAATACATACATGGTATCTCATGTGAATAGTTGAAAATTCGCTGTCCATTCATCGGTTTATTTACAACTCGAACATACCATATCTCAAATGTGCCTCATATTGTTATTCATCTCCAGTGGTACATAGTAAAAGTGCCTGCCTTGCGTGCAAGCAAGCTTTCGCATTATACATGCATTTTATTTAAATCCAAAAATTAATACGCAAATGTTCCTCATATTGCCACGTACATGTGTATCGGTCTTTCCCATTTAGACAAAGTTGATTTTGTACGCCGGCGTCTTGTTTGGGTTGAATAACCCAAAGTGCTTCTCCGTCTCCTTTCCTGTCTTCTGGTTTTCGTTGAACATGGCGAATATGTACGCCTCGAGGGGGCCAGGCCTCTTGGGCGTCCCCTTCCCGGTCCGTACATGGTTGATCAGGTTTTGGTTATATGTTTGTGCGTTGCCCGCGGTCTCCGTCATGCCATCCCCGCCGCCCGACGGCCACCCGCTCTCTGACACCACGATGGGGACATTCCTGGCGCCGGCACTCTCCAGCGCAGAGTAGAACGTGTCAACCATGGCGTCGAACAGGTTCTGGTACTGGTTGCCTCCATCCGGCACCTTTGTGCCCGGGAAGGTGAAGAGGGCGTAGTCGAGGGCGATGTTGGTGGTGTCGCCCTTGTAGGCGAAGTAGGGGTACACATTGGCGAGGAGCGGCGCGCCGGTGCTGGCAAGATACTGCGCGATGGGTGGCATGTGGGAGCCACGGTTGGAGAAGGTTCCTTGGGAGGGAGGGAACCCTTGGGTGACGCCCGAGTGCACCGCCGTGGACACCTTGATGCCGCTGATGCGGGCGTTCGACAGTGCGGCGTCGATGTTCTTCATGGCCGGGAGGATGTCCGTCGTGTTGCCGCCATGATCGGGCACCTCGTTGCCGACCGCGATGTACTTGAAGTTGACGTTGTTGTGGGATTGAATGTTGGCCTTGACCCAGGCAGCCGCGTTGGAGACGCTGGCTGCGAGCGCGGCGAGCTGCTCGTTACCAGTGTCGATGATGAGTCCGATGTTGGTGCCGCCAAGGGCCCGGAGAGCGTCGTCGTGGGGAGGATAGCTGCGCATGCTAGTGATGCCGTTGGACGTGTAGAGCTGCACCACCTCGCTCGCCGAGGGCAGTCTGTCGCCAAGCTTGCCGTAGCACACGCCGATGGACTCAACCGCTGTGGTTGTTTGAAACGGTGGATTAATTTGCGAACAGTCGCATTCGTGTAACAATGTCGCAAAAATAATTAATTGTAATTCGAATTGCATGCATCGACCGTAAACCGGACACTTGAGAAGTTTTCAGTGAAGGTAGTAGTACTTCTTACTTGCACTATGCCACTATCCTAAATAAGTAAGGCACACTTCTTTTCGGCTTCTAGAAGGGCTTCTCCGAGAAGCTCCCCTCCCCTAGCTTCTCCCAGAAGCCTGACTCAAAAATTCGTTTAGACTTTCAAACTATCATTTCTAAGACTAATTTAGAAGTATAAATGAATTTATGAGTCGGGCTTTTGGGAGAAGCGGGGGAGGAGAGTTTCTCAGAGAAGCCCTCTTAGAAGCCGAAAAGAAGTGTCCCTAAGAACGATAGAAATCTGGATTACCTGCCGGAATGGCTGCAAGCACCATGCCAAGTGCCAACGCGACTGCAAACGTGTAGGCAGCAGCACCACCATGCTTGACCATCTCCACTTATCTTCGCTTTAACCACACGACTGTGTGGCTAGCTTGATCGATCTACTTGAACTCGATCTATGCCTGCTACAGTTCTCCTCTCGTGCCTGCGCCTTCTGCATGCATTGCAGCAAGCGTTCACCCCTATATATACACATACAAGCTAGCATGTACTCCAACTAGTCGTTCCCAAGTTAGCCTGGCTAGACGTTCCACTGATTGCCTCACAGTTTCCTCCGCTACCGGCCGGACCAAGACGTAGACGTCGAGCCGGCCGGCCGTGGAACCACATGACCTGAAGGTCGCCATCCGGTTGACCGGTTCGGCCAAAAAAATCGTCCATACGCGCGCTCCGGCGAGGTCAGTCGTCTACCAATCAGGAGGTGCGCGCGTATATACATATTATACATGACACTTGCCGAAAAACAACTGTGCTCCGTCGTCCCGGTTCGTGGAATTCCGGTGTAGGAGTCTGTCTGACCTGAGTCACGGGATTCCTTTACGAGCCAAGAAATCCTAAATGGAGGTCGAGATACAGGTAGCTAGCCCTTTATCTGGACTGTTTGTGCGATATATTAGTGATTGGTGACTCCGTGTGCTTAGGTGCTAGCTGTATTATACATGTATATCATCTTTTTTTTATTCTCGAAAAATATCCGGCGGTGTGGCACATGTCAGCGTGTGGCCGTACTGGGGCTGCATTTTGCATGCATCAATGCATGTGTGCGAGACTCTCTCTCCTTGATACTGATTTTTAAACCACACCTAAAAATTGACAATAAAGTATCAAACCCTAAATATATTCACCAGGGTTACCAGAAAAATAAGCACTGCTTTGCATAATGATTCCATGATTAAGCACAACATCGCCAGCTGACATTTAGGAAAAAATTCTTTGTCCATCGGATAACCCAATTGCCCATACTGGCCGGCTCACGGGAGGAGACGGATGGCCAGTCCTACGATCGGGAATTGGAGGAGAACGAGGAGAGGGAGAGGATGGCGGTGAGGGAGAGGATGGCGGTGAGGGAGGAGGCCAGGAGGGAGAGGAGAGCGGGAGAGCTCACCAGTACTTGCGCAAGCACGAAGAGGTATGCGGGCCGGGGTGCTTTTCCATGCAATGCGATTCCGAGGGTGCGGCCTTTGAATTGCGAACCCTATATACCGCGTAACGCGGACCGTGCACCGCGCCGCGCACCCCATCTGCACTAATGGGCCGGCCCAGATAGAGCTCCACTAGTTAGTTTTTTCTTTTCTTTTTATGTTTCCTTTTCATTTTTCTTTTCGTTTTTTCTTTTTATTTTTTCTTCTTTTCGTTATTTCTTTCTTTTTTTCTCTTTTTTTATTTATATATCGTTTTTATATTTTTGTTTTTGTGTTGTGTTTTTTAGTTTTAAATAAATATTTATGTTATGGACAAAATATGAATAGTTTTTCGAACATAAAAGTTCATGTTTAAAAATATCATTCAAATAACATAATTGTTCATGTTTCGAACATCGTTTAAATCAGGAAAATGTTTTATTAAAATCGTTCAAATAACATAATTGTTCATGTTTTCACAATCGTTCAAATAAGATAAATGTTTTATTGAAAAATCATTCAAATAACATAATTTTTCATTTTTGGAAAATCGTTCAAATAACATAATTGTTCATGTTTTCACAATCGTTCAAATAAGATCAATGTTTTGTTGAAAATTCTTTCAAATAGCATAATTGTTCAATTTTGGAAAATCGTTCAAATAACATAATTGTTCATGTTTTCACAATTGTTCAAATAAGATAAATATTTTATTGAAAATTTGTTCAAATAACATAATTGTTTATTTTTGGAAAATTATTCAAATAACATAATTGTTAATGTTTTCATAATTGTTCAAATAAAATAAATGTTTCGTTGAAAATTCATTCAAATAACATAACTGTTCATTTTTGGAAAATCGTTCAAATGAGATAATTGCTCTATTAAATAATCGTTCAAGTAGCATAAAATTTCATATTTGTAATATTCATTCAAGTAACATAATTTTTCATGTGTGAAAATAGTTCAACTAAAATAAATGTTTTACATATATAAATATTTTTTATGACAATGATTTTTTGTTTTTTAGAGATATAGATATATTGTCTTGTTATTAGTATAAATACAAAAAAGAAAATGAAAACAGAAAAAAAAACGAAACAAAAAAGAAGAAATAAGGAGTATGTGCGCATGTGGGCCGGCCCATTTTTGCTGGGAGGGTGCGCGGCACGTCGAAACTCCCGCGTACCGCGGGGTATAGGAGCTCCCCCTCTGAATCGCTGAGGAGTTCATGCACGAGGGGAGCCTGCTCGGAATTCGTTTTCGTTTTTAAGCCCAAATTCTGTGCAAAGTCCAAACAGCTGAACTGCGCACGGAATTCCATATTCCCTGATTTCGACCCCGAATTTCTACATCTAAACACAGCATAAACGACTTGTAAGTCGGACTTTTCGGAGAAACTTGAGAAGTTGGGTGAGGGGAGTTTCTCGGAGAAGTCCTCCTAGAAGCCGAAAAGAAGTATGTCTAAAAAATAAGAAGAAAGTCCATTTTTCGTCCATGAACTCATTAGTAAGTTTACTTTCCATCCTATAACTTTTGTTTAGTCCAAAATGAACCTTGAACTTAAAAAAAAATTCATAACTCGTCCGACCCAAGGAAAATGGTGAAGTGTATTGCATCATCGCTTCACCATCTTAAAGATGACCGGCTAGTTACGCCTCCCAGCTTGAAGGAACGAGCATGGCAGCATGAAATGAACACGAGATTCCTCTGATGAGCGCGTCGATGATGGGATGTCGTCGAGGAGTGTGATGGCTTGAACTTGACATCAGTCTGAGTGAGTAGGTAGGTCCACGGGTGTAGACGGGCTAGGGATGCGGGTGAGTTGGGTCGTGAAATCAGACAAGCTTGAGGATCATGCACGAGTAGTGCGACACGAAAGTTGTACTACATCGTAGTGGGTCACCGCGGGTGCTCTGGAGGTTAGGGGATTTAGATTCCGAGTGTGAATTTTGACTCATTAGAAGAAGCGATCAAGATTAGGTTCTTATTCAACCTGGTTTACTTTTTGTGCTAAATGTTGCCCACACAAACGTTTTTTCTTGAGTTAAATGTAGTATGGACTTTTCCAAGAGTTCAGGGTTTGTTTCAGATCAAATAAAAGTTTTAGCACAAAAAGTGAACTTCCCGGAGAGTTCAGGGATGAAAAGTGGACTTTCTTCAAAAATTAATGTGCACAAAAATAGAAATAACCCTAGACAATTCCATAACCGCGATCAGATAACTCAATGGTTGTGTGCATCCTTAGTTTGTCTAGGAGAAGCCTGAAGGACCAAAACTTCTATTTTCTTTAAAAATAGCACCGTCTCAGAATCTCTTTTTTAATAAGCTCATCGGTCCTTGTGAACCTCGAAATTAAGATAAATATCCATATCTCAGCAATGTGTCTCTCTTATTAGTCATCTCTAGTAGATAGATACTTGAGCGCCTGCCTTATGTGCAAGCTAGCTTTCTCATTCTACAGGCACCTTATTCAAATAAGATATTATTAGGTAAATGTTCCTCTTCTTGGCACGTATATAGGCATTGATATGTGTCCCACTTAAAAGTTTATGGAGTACACCGGAGATTGGTCCGGGTTGAATAGCCCAAAGTGCTTCTCCGTCTCAGCCCCATTCTTCCTGTCCTCGTTGAACATGGCGAAGATGTATGTCTCGATGGCGCCAGGCCTCTTGGGTGTCCCCTTACCGACATGGTTGATCAGATTCTGGTTGTATGTCTGGGCATTGCCAACGCTCTCCGTCGTGCCTCCACCGGCCGATGGCCACCCGCTTTCCGACACCACAATGTCGACGCTCCCTGCCCCGGCACTCTCCAACGCGAAGTAGAGTGTGTCGACGAGCGCGTCGAACAGGTTCTGGTACTGGTTTCCGTTGTCGTCTGTCACCACCGTCCCTGGCGCGGTGAAGAGGGCGTAGTCGAGGGGATTGTTGGTGGTGTCGCCCATGTAGGCAAAGTAGGGGTACACGTTGGCGAGCAGTGGCGCGCCGATGGTGCCGAGGTACTGTGCGATAGGTGGCATATGGGAAGCGGAGAAGGTGCCGTGGGAGGGAGGGAACCCAGTGGTGACACCCGAATTCACCGCAGTGGATACCTTGATGCCATCGAGGCCTGCCCTGGCCAGAGCGTCGTGCATGTTCTGCATGGCTGGAAGGATGTCCTGCGTGTTGCCGCCTTGGTCGGGCACCTCATTTCCGACCACGATGTACTTGATGTTGACGTCCTGGTGGGGTTGCACGTTGGTCTGGACCCAGGAGTCCGCGTTGGAGGCACTGGCAGCAAGGTTGGAGAGCTGGTCGTTGCCGACATCGAGGATGAGACCAATGTTGGTTCCACTCAGGGCCTGGAGGGTGTCGCCGTCGGGCTTGTAGATGCGCATGCCGGTAATGCCGTTGGACCGGTAGAGTTGCACGACGTCACTCGCCATGGGAAGCCCGTTGCCGTTCATGCCGTAGCACACGCCGATGGAATGAACCGCTATGGATAAGCAATCAATCGGTTAATTCATGAACACCGTGAGACTTTTATATCTATATTTAGTTGTGGTGGCCTAATTAATACCGTGTATTACGCACTACTTGTTTTGTGCTAATCTCAACTGTGTCATTTGATATGTGACCAATCACTAATCCAATAGTTGCAGACTAATACATAAATTGTGACCGAACCCTATGATTTACTATATAGAGAGGGGAGTAGTACAAATTGCACTATCCAAAGTAAGACTTGGGAGATTATACCTGCCGGAATGACTGCAAGCACGCCAAGGACCAACGCCAGTGCAAACATGTAGGCAGCAGCACGATGCTCCGCCATCTCCACTTATCCGGCCTGGTGCAACCAAGACGGTCTAAAAATAGAAAGATTTGCTTGAACGAGTGTACGAGTGCCTTTTGCATGCACAGCTCCAAGCATTCGCCTCCTATATATACACACAGGCTTACCTGTTTGGCACGGTACCCGTTCTCAAGTTCCACCGATGGGCTCCCAGTTTCCACCGCCGGCCGTGTGCTCGGGGAGATCGATCGTGGAACCATTCGAAGGTCGCCATCCTGTTCGGCCGGAAACGTCGCCCGTACGCGCGCACGCCACGGCGCGTGTACTCGTACGTGAGTGAAGGACAGCTGCGCACCGTTGTCCGGCTCGTGGAATTTCCAGTGGATGCATGAGTCCGACCTGACCTAACTGTAACTGGCCCGTTTTACGGGTATACGTTGGCGTTGAACGCTGCTTCCAAATTCGAATCCGATCGACGCGCAAAAACTCTGTGCAAAACAGGCCAGGTAACAGATCTGTTTTTTTTTTCTTCCTGCTAGGTAGACCAAATTAACCATGGATCCTTTGAGGTGGCCGAGCATGTCAAGAACTTTTTGTATTCCTAGCTTATTTGAGATTTCGTTAGTAAAAGGTTTGCATGTTGCGTTATTTAGTAGTATATATACACGCAATGCACTTAGTAGTACACCTGGTGCACTTAGAAATTATCGCGAGATAAACCGCACCAAAAAGTTCGCCTAGAACTGTACACAAAAATATGCAAACTAAAATAATGAAAAATATATAAAAACGGAAGGAAAAAGGCCTCCCGCTCAAGACGCTCAATGGGCGACATGTGTCAGCACAAGAGCTTGTGTCTCGAGCTACACCACCAAGCCTTCCAGAAGGCTTGCCTTTGACTAGTGGTACCCAGCTTAATGCCGGGAATGGGAGCCCGATCTCTCCTAGCTGACGAGCATGTTTCTTCATTAGCGAGCCCAAGGCGGCAGGTCACAAGGTTACTTCCCGCAAAATTATTGATGTTGTATGAGTGGTTTGAAAGTGTTGCAAACACTCGTGCACTTGTTACGAACATGTGAGCGAGGTTTCGCGATGATTCAGAGCCTCTACTGCCTATGTTGTATATATAAAATGTTACAAATTTTTCTAAATTGTTCCAAACGTGGGTTTGTCATGCTGCGTATGAGTTTTGAACTTTTCTAGGCCATTTTATTGTGGTTGATGGGCATTCGATGCATATACTTTTTTTTTGCATACTCATATCTTATTACGAATCTGAAATACTGTGATGCTTTTTGTACAATTTTGACCTACCATGGAAAAAATGCTGCAAGGGTACTCCAATAGCATAATTTTTTGGTATGTGCATGGGGATTATACTACCAGGACGGACGATCATAATTTCGAATTTTTTTTTAAGATGCGTCAACGGTCCGATGGGGGAGGATCTGGGCTCCAGAGGACGATCCAAAGAAAATTACCACTTGATTTGATTAGTTAGTGTGTAAGTATTTGGACTTTAAATTCATTACTAGTCGTCAAAATTTTCGAGTCTTATACCGGCCATCCTTAGGTACATGACATACAATTGTGAACACATTGTTAGGTTGTGCTCCTACAAAACCGTTGTACTTCGACACCTCAAAAAAGATGGAGCAACTAACACAAGACGACGATCAATAGCGATACACTCCCATGACCGCATGGCACAAAACAGTCCATTCCTCAGCTGATTCGCAACTCGAACACATCACATGTCCCAAATGTGCCTCTTGTTATTCACCTTCGGTAGATAATTTATTTAGACGCCTGCCTTACGTGCAAGCAAGTTTTCACACTCTTACAGACATTTTTATTCAAATCCAGAAATTATTAGGTAAATGTTCCTCATCTGTCCGGTTTAGAAGTTGATGGCGTACACCGGCGATTTGTCCGGGTTGAACAGTCCAAAGTGCTGCTCTGTTGCAGCCCCAGTCTTCTGGTTCTCGTTGAACATGGCGAAGATGTACGTCTCGATGGCCCCAGGCCTCTTGGGCGTCCCCTTCCCGACGTGGTTGATCAGGTTCTGGTTGTACGTCTGCGCGTTAGCAGTGCTCGCTGCAGTGCCGCCGGCCGACGGCCACCCGCTCTCCGACACCACGATTTTGACGTTCCCGGCGCCGGCGCTCCCCAACGCGGAGTAGAAAGTGTCCACGAGCGCGTCGAACAGGTTCTGGTACGCGTTGCCGCCGTCCTGCACCACAGTGCCCGACGAGGTGAAGAGGGCGTACTTGATGTCGATGCTCGCCTGGTTGCCTATGTACGAGAAGTAGGGGTAGACGTTGGCGAGCAGCGGCGCGCCGGTGCTGGCCAGATACTGCGCTATGGGCCCCATGTGGGAGGCGGAGAAGGTGCCTTGGGAAGGAGGGAACCCTTGGGTGACGCCCGACTGCACCGCCGTGGACACCTTGATGCCGCCGAGCCCTGCCGCGGCCAGTGCGGCGTTGACGTTCTTCATGGCGGGGAGGATGAGGTTCGCGTCACCTCCGGCCACCTCGTTGCCGACCGCGATGTACTTGATGTTCAGGCCCTGGTAGGCCTGAATGTTGGCCTTGACCCAGGCGGCCGCGTTGGAGGCGCTGGCGGCGAGGTTGCTGAGCTGGTCATTGCCCGTGTCGATGATGAGGTTATGTTGCTGCCGCTTAGAGCCCGGAGAGCGTTGGCGTCGGGGAAGTAGATGCGCATGCCGGTGATGCCCTTGGACTTGTAGAGCTGCACCACGTCGCTCGCCGGGGGCAGGTTGTTGCCGATCACGCCGTAGCAGACGCCGATGGACTGGACCGCTGTATATATATAGTTGATCCATCGATGGGTTAATTGTTGAACATGAAACGCGCGTAGCTGTTCCTAGTGAGAATTGAGAGAAATCTGAAGAGCTAATTACCTGCCGGAACGGATGCAAGCACACCAAGGGCCAACACCACCGCAAACATGTTGGCAGCAGCACCATGCTTTGCCATCTCCACTTATCTGCTGCTAGCTAGATCTTATTGGTAGACACTGTGTGTAGCTGCTACGTACCTGTTGCCTTTTGCATGGATTGTACCAAGCATTCAGCCCCTATATATACACACAGGCCTACCTGTTTTGCACGGCAGCCGTTCGCAAGTTCAACCGTTGGGCTCAGAATTTCCACCGCTAACGGACCAATACGTAGACGTCGCCGGCGTGCCGGCGTGCTTGACCCACCCAGCATCCAAGCCGTTTCCTCGAGCTTGGAACCATATGTGGAGGTCGCCATCTGGTTCGGCCGGAAACATCACCCGTACGCGAGCTCGTCCACCCATTTTATTTTACTCCGTATTCTTTTTTTAAATAACATGGCGTCCACCAATCGCGGCGCGCGCGTGTGTACGTATTTAGGCAGGTACATGATACTGGGAGAAAACAGCTGTACTCCGTCGTTCGGCTCGTGGAATTTCCAGGGGATGAGTCTGACCTCACCTAATTAGTTCGCCCGTTTTATGGGTACGTCCATAAACCAGAATGGCTTTGAATTTGAACCTTTTTTTTTTGCGAACACGCAAAAGAGGCTTGCGTGTCGATTATATTAGCAGAAAAAAAGGCAAAACAAATTTACAGCGAGTCCGGCATTTCTTGGATGCGATTACATGAACCGAGGCAAAGATGCTAGGGCTAGCATGCCACAAACGCGGAACATGAAACGGCGCCCTACAACATTACAACTCTAGCTCCACAACGTACCCAGCCCGGCTGCGCCTGAGAGCTTCCAGAGCTCAATCTCGTCGGCGATCTTGCGGCAGACGCTCGTCACTGACTCCGCCGAACGTTGGAAGACGCGGGAATTCCGCTCCTTCCCCAACATCCAGACCGTGAGCAAAACTAGTGAGTCGAAGCCCTTCCGCTGCGGCTTGGGTACACGGCGGCGCTCGTCTGGCCACCACTCGATCAGCTTGTCGTCCGCGGCCGGGATGTGCATCAACAGGTTGCAGCATCGTAGAAGGTTGTGCCATACGTCCCTCACACTAGTAGAAAATAGGGCTTTGGTTTTGACCATTTGTCCCGGAACAATAAAGAACCGCGACCAAAGGGGGCATTGGTCCCGGTTCCATCGGCCGGGGCGCCGGGGACCTTTGGTCCCGGTTCTATTTGGACCTTTGGTCCCGGTTCGTGGCTGGAACCGGGACCAAAGGGTTAGCACATGCGGCTGGCGTCTGCCGCAGCCGTGGGACCCCTGGCAGGGAGCCTTTGGTCCCGGTTTGTGGCTGGAACCGGGACCAAAGGTCTTCCCTGCACATATATCATCTTCCACCCGAGGCCACCACCATTTTGAGCTCGAGTTCATCACTCATTTCTCCTCCATTTCCTCTCCCTCACTCAAGTTAATCCCCATTTTTTTGCACCACTTGTGAGGATTGAAGGCACCCCATCTATTCAAGGGTTAGCAACATCAACCTTTTCTCCGAAGTTGCAAGTTTAGCTCATTTCATTTTTTGTAGTGCTAGCTAGGTGTTTGATGAAATGCCTAAGTTAGAGAGTTTATTTTTTATATGCATTTTGAGCTCAAATTAATTTATTATTTGTGGATTTTAGTGTCGTCCCGTCCTCACCGCCGTCGATAGCCCGCGTCGTCCCGTCACCGGCACCACCTCGGTGAGCCTTTTTTCTTTATCTTCTATTTTAAGAAAAATGACTTGTATGATTTAAAAGCATATTTATTTCTTGTATAATTTTCTTATGTTTTTTTATATGTATAGTGTCATGGTTTTGATATCCGCCCCCGTCGTCCCTCGTCCGGTCTATGATTCGGATGTGGTATATTTTCATAACTATTTGTTTCATTTCGTGTTTATAACAACTATACCTACCAACTTGACATAGACACTTTTATCTAGGAGGTAGTTGAACTGGAAATTCCAACCGACCCTATTGTCGAGTTTTTTGTAAAAGAAAACAATGATTTGAAGGCAAAATTGGAAAGAAGTGAAGATCTTCGTCTACAATGCCTAGAAGAGAAGATGAAATTGGAGTTGAAGTTTGCCGACATCATCGATGAACCCGAGTTCAAGCTTGACGACGTCGTCGATGCTCATGAGATCAAGATGGATGCAATGCGTTTGAAGATTAAAAAGATTAGAAAATATGCCATTAGTCAGGAGGCTTGGTAACATTATGTTGTTGGTTCAGTAGTTACCTTAGTTGCGATTTTGATCGCATTTGGTGTCGGATTTAAATTCTTTAGATAGTTGTATGTTAGTTTCAATTAATGTATGTTTTATGAGGACTATGCATTACAATTACTTTATTTTGGTTTTAATGTGATGAACTTGTATTAATTAATTTGGTCACTATTATATACTCTTGATGTAGTGCAATAGTTTTTGATATATTTATATAATGCAGATGAGCCGGCAATGGATGTACAGTGACCGACGATGTCCCGACTATATTAACGGCATGCATAGTTTTCTCCGTGTGGCTGAGAAAAACAAGCCGTCGAATGGTTTTATTTCTTGTCCATGTAGCGTCTGCAAGAATACGCAGGATTACTCTACCTCAAAAACCATTCACGTCCACCTATTGCAGCATGGTTTCATGTCCGGTTATAATTGTTGGACCAAGCACGGAGAAAGAGGGGTTATAATGAAAGAAAATGAAGAAAAGAGGATAATGACAACTATCCTACGTTCACCGAAGACGGTGATACTGCAATGGGGGAAAACGAAGCTGAAGAAGAGCCCATTGTTGATGAGCACGATGATGATTTTGGTCGGGCCATTCTTGATGCACAGATAAACAGCGGAAGTGAAAACGAGAGGTTGAAGTTGGAGAGCATGTTAGAGGATCACAAGAAATTGTTGTACCCAACTTGCGAAGATGGCCAGAAAAAGCTTGGTACCACACTTGAATTGCTGCAATGGAATGCAGAGAATGGTACATCTGACAAGGGATTTGAAAAATTGCTGAAAATAATAAAAAAGATGCTTCCAAGGGATAACGTATTACCCCCCAGTACGTACGAAGCAAACAAGGTTGTCTGCCCTCTAGGATTAGAGGTGCAGAAGATGGATGCATGCATCAATGACTGCATCCTCTAACGTGGTGAGGAGTACGAGAATTTGAATGCATGCCCGGTATGCGGTGCATTGCGGTATAAGATAAGGCGAGATGACCCTGGTGATGTTGAGGGTGAGCCGTGCCCCAGGAAGAGGGTTCCTGCCAAGGTGATGTGGTTTGCTCCTATAATACCACGGTTGAAACGTTTGTTCCAAAACAAAGAGCATGCAAAGTTGTTACGATGGCACAAAGAAGACCGTAAGAAAGACCTGATGCTGAGACACCCCGCCGATGGGTCGCAGTGGAGAAAAATCGACAGGGAGTTCCCGGAATTTGCAGCTGACGTAAGGAACTTAAGATTTGGGCTAAGTACAGATGGCTTTAATCCTTTCGGGGAGCAAAGCTCCAGTCATAGCACCTGGCATGTGAATCTGTATATCTATAATCTTCCTACTTGGTTGTGCATGAAGCGGAAGTTCATTATGATGTCAGTGCTCATTCAAGGCCCGAAGCAACCCGAAAACGACATTGATGTGTACCTGAGGCCATTGATTGAAGAACTTTTACAGTTGTGGCGTGACGAAGGTGTACCTATGTGGGATGAGCACGAACAAAAGGAATTTGACCTACGAGCGTTGCTGTTTGTAACCATCAATGATTGGCCTGCTCTTAGTAACATTTCAGGACAGTCAAACAAGGGATACAATGCATGCACGCACTGTTTAGGTGAGACTGAAAGTATACATTTGGAAAACAAGAATGTGTACCTGGGGCATCGGCGATTTCTTACAAAAGGGCATGCCGTAAGAAAGAAAGGCAAGCATTTCAAAGATGAGCCAGATCCTCGGACGAATCCTAAATTACCTAATGGTGATGTTATATATGACATGGTCAAGGACTTAAAAGTAATCTTTGGAAAGGGTCCTGTCAGTCTATCTGTTTCGAATGACGCTGATGGACACGTACCCATATGGAAGAAGTGCTCTATATTTTGGGAGCTACCCTATTGGAAAATACTGGAGGTTCGCTCTGCAATCGACGTGATGCACGTGACGAAAAATCTGTGCGTGAACCTACTAAGCTTCTTGGGCGTGTATGGGAAAACAAAAGATACACCGGAATCACGGCAGGACCACCAACGTATGCACGAACGAGACGACCACCTGAATCCAGATAAGTATCAAGGTCTTGCCAGCTACGCTCTTACCAAAGAAGAGAAGGAGATCTTTTTTGAAGTCCTGAGCAGTATCAAGATCCCGTCTAATTTCTCGTCGAATATAAATAGAATAATAAACATGGCAGAGAAAAAGTTCCAGAACCTAAAGTCTCATGACTGCCACGTGATTATGACACAATTACTTCCGATTGCATTGATCGGGGCTTCTACCGGAAAATGTTCGAGTACCTATTGTGAAGCTATGTGCATTTCTCAATGCAATTTCTCAGAAGGTGATCAATCCATTAACTCTACCAGGTTTACAGAAGGATGTGGTCCAATGTCTTGTCAGCTTCGAGTTGGTGTTCCCACCATCCTTTTTCAATATTATGACGCACCTCATAGTTCACCTAGTCGAAGAGATTAACGTTCTCGGTCCTGTATTTCTACACAACATGTTCCCCTTTGAGAGTTTCATGGGAGTCTTAAAGAAATACGTTCATAACCGTGCTAGGCCAGAAGGAAGCATCTCCAAGGGCTATGGAACAGAGGAGGTAATTGAGTTTTATGTTGACTTTATTCCTGACCTTAAGCCGATCGGTGTTCCTCAATCGCGCCATGAGGGGAGACTGCGTGAAATAGGCACGCTAGGAAACAAAGCAATAATGTGTAAGGACTGGGATTCTTTCAATCAAACACACTACACAGTTCTACATAATTCCATCTTGGTGGCTCCGTATATCCAGGAACACATGAATAGTTTATGCTCTAAATGCCCGGAGCAGCTTGAAGAATCGATTGAAAAAGAACACATGAATACTTTCAGCGGGTGGTTGCAAACATGTCTCATTCATGACAACACTGTTGAAGAACAGTTATACTTGTTGGCCAAAGCACCATCGTCGACTATATTGACTTTTCAAGGGTACGAGATAAATGAGAATACATTTTACACGACCGACCAAGATAAAAAGAGCACCAACCAAAACAGTGGTGTCCGCTTTGATGCAACAAACAACAATGGGAAAAAGGACACATATTATGGTTACATAGAGCAGATATGGGAACTTGACTATGGACCTTCTTTCAAGGTACCATTGTTCAGGTGCAAATGGTTCAACCTGGAAGGCGGGGTAAATGTAGACTCGAAGTACGGAATGACTACGGTGGATCTCAAAAATCTTGGGTACGACACCGAACCATTCGTCCTAGCCAATGACGTGGCTCAGGTTTTCTATGTGAAGGACATGTCTTCCAGACCGAAAAAAAAAAGATAACCAAGCGAATACATTATACGATGAGCCAAAGCGCCACATAGTTCTTTCAGGAAAAAGAAACATCGTATGAGTGGAGGACAAGACGGACATGTCGGAAGATTACAATAATTTTCATGAAATTCCCCCCTTCACGGTGAAAACTGACCCAACCATCGCGTTGAATGATGAAGAGTGTCCATGGTTGCGGCGCAATCAGAAGAAAGGGACACACACGAAGAATAAAGGGACACACACTAGATAGGGATGTTGGTGTTGATGTGTAATAATGTATTAAACCTTTTATCAAATGCTCACGGTTTCCCCGTCATACAGCCCAACGGTGGCTCATGAGTGTCTGCATATCAAATACACCGTTGGGCTGTATGACAGGAATCCGAATGATTTGTGTTCGGTCGATGAACTGAAATATTTTGTAGATAGAACAAAACACACGGGCATTCGATCCAAGCAGCGGCAAGACTTCTCTGATGATCTGCAACCGTCCCAACAAGTGTTGGGATATACCAGATCATCAAATAAGCCCTTGCCGCTGGTTCCCAAAGTGTTGATGGCTATGAAGTGTACTCCTGCCTCTCTTATAGACATGCCTCTCCGAGTGACTCCCTCCGGTTGGATATTTATATCTGGCAACTCTTCACCTTTTTAGTCCCGGTTGGTAGCTGGAACCGGGACTAAAGGATCGTTGATATGTGTGC
Source organism: Puccinellia tenuiflora (assembly GCA_012064385.1). NCBI lineage: Eukaryota > Viridiplantae > Streptophyta > Magnoliopsida > Poales > Poaceae > Puccinellia > Puccinellia tenuiflora. The sequence continues at coordinate 112,316 of QRDG01002042.1, forward strand.
CTTATCTTCACCTTTTTAGTACCGGTTGGTACGCTCGAAAGAAACACACGATCCGTGTGCTTCTGATCCAACGGCTCACAATCGCTCGAAGGAAACACACGATCCGTGTGCTTCTGATCCAACGGCTCACAAGCGCTCTAAAGAAACGCACGATCCGTGTGCTTCCGATCAAATGGCTCACAAAGCGCTCGAAGGAAACACACGATCCGTGTGCTTCCGATCCAACGACTCACAAGCGCTCGAAGGAAACAAACGATCCGTGTGCTTCCGATCCAACGTGTGTTAGGACAACTTATCCACTGTTGTCATTCTGTACCGTATTTTAATTGCATTTTTCTGATAAACAGATGAAAAGATATTGAATTTATAAGTTTAATTAACGACTTAATGGATTTCAAATTCCAAATTTTGTAATTAAATGAACAGCAATTCCAAATTACATTTTAATTACATTTTTTATCAACAATTTGATATTTTAATTACATTTTTTCTGATAAACATATGAAAAGATATTGAATTTATAAGTTTAATGACTTAATTAAGTTCAAATTCCAAATTTTTAATTAAATGAATTAACCTCTAATCTCAAACAAATAGATAGAAAAAATAAGAGAGAAAAAATAAACAGAAAACATAAGAAAGAAAAAATAAACAGAAAACATAAAAAAGAAAATTCATATTAAAGGAATTTTTAGAAATTCAAATTATATGAAAGACAATCAAACATGCATTTTGTTTCAATTTTGTAGGTAATTAAATCAATAGATATTGGAACATTTTAAAAGATATGATTTTCAAATAATTAAATGAAACTATAAAAATATATGAATTTTTAAATAATAAAAAGAAACTAAAAAATAAATAATAAAAAGATAATGAATTTCAAATATTGGAACATTTTAAAATAAACTAGAAAAAACAATTCCAAAAGCATGTAAATCAAAGTATATAAAAGAAACAAAAAAGAAAACAGAAAAAGAAACTAGAAATAAGAAACAAGAAAAAAAAAGACCATTGGTCCCGGTTCTTAACACCAACCGGGACCAAAGGCCCGCTGGGCTTCGCGCGCAATATTTCGCGGCCCGGACAGACCTTTGGTCCCGGTTGGTGTTACCAACCGCGACCAAAGGGTCTTTGGTCCCGATTCGTGGCTGGAACCGGGACCAAAGGTCCTTTCCGCGAGGATTTGAGTGGTTTCCTCCAAATTCTTTTCATTCTCTCCAAGTTCTTCTCCCCGACGCCGCCGCCCTCTCCCCTGCCGCCAGGCTGCCGCGCCGTCGCGCCGGAATCCCTCCCCACGCCGTCGCTCCCCACGGACGCCGCGCTCCCTCTCCATCCCCGGCCGCGCGCCCCGGCCGGCCTCTCCCCGCTGCGCTGCTCCGCCACGCTCTGGTGTCGCGCCAGAAGTCCGCCGTCGCCGGAATCCCTCCCCACGCCGGCCGCCGCCTCCACCGGATCGAGGTAATTTCCCTCCCCTGCATAGCTATATTAGCCCAATTGTTAGGAAAATTTTGTTAGTGGTTTAAATTTAGTAGATGCAATTTTTTCAGTACCATTTTGATATTTGCATAGTTTGAATTCATTAGATGCAATTTTTAGATGATTTTTTTAGTTTTGTGTTAGATATGCAAAATAGACGGTGGAGAATTGTATGCAAATTGTGTCGGTGGAGAATTGTATGCAAATTGTAGATATGCAAATTTTGTAGATGCCCGGCATAGGAATTTTAGTTATTTGTATAGTAAATTGTATAGTACTATATATGCCCGGCATAGGAATTTTAGTTATTTGTATAGTAAATTTAAATTAGTGTTAGGTAAATTTAAATGCATGTATAGTGTTAGGTAAATTTGTTAGAGCAAATAGAAGTAAAATCCAATAGAAGTAGTTTTAGTTATTTTTTCGACGACGGACGCAAATTTAGATTCTTATTTATACCTGAGGATCAAACCTTCCTGATACCGATGCAAATTTCACGGACACAAATCATGTCGGATAGCGTTATATTCTCTCTATATTTGTTGTATCTAAGCCCTCGACATGTGTTGATTGTTTATTCACGGATGTATCTAGATGGATCCAAATTTTCCGGACGTCGTCGACAGAGACGAGGAGTACGAAATGCAAATGCTCCAAATTATAGCAGGACGTGTGGCCGCGCCTGTCGGTGAAGAAGATGTCGTAACTACAGAAGATTACGGCTCCCAATTTCTGAACGATTCCGGTGAGGGGGTTGAGGAAGAAGAAAATTGTAGAGAGGGGGAAGTGCCCTTAACAAACTCCGGCGAGGTATATTAAGCCTCTGTACATCGATCACACTAGATGTATTATTTGAGTTGTATTGCTGTTATTAACGAACCATTTTTTCTTTTAGCCCTCCGGATCGAGCAAATCATCCGCATCTACAGCAGTGCCGAAACGAGCCCGACGAAGCCGTTGAAGGAGGGTCGTAGGATAGTGATCGACCAAGTTAGTGCTAGTGGTGAACCTTTGGAACCCTTAGATTGCCGCCGCAAATATATAAATCAATGCGGGGTTATTGTTAGGGACATTGTCCCGATCAACCTTGAAGAATGGATTCAGCCGAAGGACAAAACAAGCCAACTACTTATGTCGACGAGAAACTAAAACTTTTGTGTTGGGACACGCTCTTGACAAAGGTCAACCTACCGTCAGATCTACCCGAGCACTTGAAGACAAAAGTCAAGGAGTGGACTCTTAGTAAGATGGCCGAACAATTCCGGACCTGGAAGAAAAACTTATGGAAAGCTTATCTAAAGGCGGAGGAGAAAGATCCAGATTTCACTGGACCACTAGTGAAGATACAACAGCAGTGGCCCACATTTGTGAAGCAAAGAAAATCGGAGGCCGCTGTGGCCCGATCGGAAAAAAATAAGTTAAATGCTGCGAAGAAGGAATATCACCACCATTTGGGGGTAGGTGGCTACAAGGCTGCCGTGCCTAAGTGGGAAGCCTTTGAAGCAAGACTGTTTGATAACGGGATCATTCCACAGACAGCGGACTGGCCCGAGAGGTCCAAGTTTTGGTTGTTCGCGCATGGGGCAGGGTTGGACCCACAGACAGGGTTGATTGTTGCTCAGGGAAAATGGAAGGAAAAAATTGAGTATATAACCAAACAACTTGTGGACGCAATAGATAAAGTTCGAATGGGAGTGTACGTGGTCGACAGAGAGAATGACGAGCTGTCACTAGCACTCGGGAATCCTGAACACGTTGGACGATTACGAGGCTATGGAGCAGGTGTCACCTTGAAGCAAGGTTTTCCGGAAGACGCTCATACTTATAGAAGCCGTCAGAGAAAAAAAAGCAGGAGTCTGACCGGTTATCAGCATTGGAACGCAAGGTGCAGCAGCAGCAGGAGCAACTAGACTCAATTAATAAGCAAAAGGCATCTTAGCTGCAGCTAAAAGGTCATGTCGAAGCCGCCCCATCTGATCAGCGGAAAAGCAGCGTGGGTTCCACGCATGTACAAAATTCTGAATTCGAACCGCCGGCGGCTCACTACCCCGATGTCTTCACTAAACCACTACCGCTTCCGTTATTTGAAGAGTGTACGCGCAATCTCAACATGTCTACTGTTGTGATTGAGGGGGGCTGATAACGTGTCACGTATTGTTTTGTAACTTGTTGTATATGGAAAGATAGGGTAGTTCTGATTCTATTCGAACTCCTGTAATCTGTAAACAGCTGACCCATATATATATATATATATATATATATATATATATATATATATATATATATATATATATATATATATATATATATATATATATATATGACATACGATACACGCCTTGAGTGCGTTGAGTATCTCCCCCAATATCGTTGTTTTACAAACCATTGATCCTTTGAGCTGACCGAGCATGTCAAGAACTTTTTCTATTCCCAGCTTCTTCGAGATTTCGTTAGTAAAAGGTTTACACGTTGTGTTCTTTAGTACTAGTATATATATACACACAATGCACTTAGTAGTACACCTAGTGCACTTAGAATTAATCACGAGGTGCACAGCACCAAAAAGTTCACCTAGATATAGAACATACACATGCAAGAATATGCAAACTAAAATAATGAAAAAAAAACTTATAAAACGCAAGGAATAAAGCTTCCCGCTCAATATGCTCAATGTGCGACATGTGTCAGCACAGGAGCGTCTCGCGCCACACCGCCAAGCCTTCCGGAAGGCTTGCCTTTTACTAGTGGTACCCTGCTTAATGCTGGGAATCGGAGCCTGATCTCTCCGTCTAGTTGGCGAGCATGTTTCGTCACTGGCGAGCCCGAGGCGGCGAGGTCACAAGGTTACTTCCCGCAAAATTGTTGATGTTGTATGAGTGGTTTTCTAGTGTTGCAAACTCTCATGCACTTGCTACGAATGTGTGATCAACATGTTGCGATGATTCAGAGCCTCTACTGTAGATGTTGCATAAAATGTTACAAATTTTCCTAAAGGGTTCCAAACATTGGTGTGTCATGCTGCATACGTGTTTTGACTTTTCTAGGCCATTTTGTTGCGGTTGATGGGCATTTGTTGCATGTACATTTTTTTTGCATACTCATATCTTTTTACTGCATCTGTGTTTCGAAATACGGTGATGCTTTTGTACAATTTTGACGTAACACGGAAAAAAAATTGTTGCAACAGTGCTCCAATTGTATGATTTTCATATTGTGTGTGTGGGGGGATTATACTACAAGGACCGGATGACCATAATTTTTAATTCGGCGGTGGGAAGGGGGAGTTAGGATCAGGGCTTCCGATCCTCCAAAGTCCGAAGGATGATCCAAAGAAATTTACCGCTCGATTTGATTAGTTAGTGTGTGAGTATGGACTTTACAATTCATTACTTTGTCATTAAATTTTTGAGTTTTATACCCATCCTTAGGTACATGACAAACAATTGTGAACACGTTGTTAGGCCGACAAAAAAAAAAAAGTGTACCTGTGCACTTCGACATCTCATAAAAGATGGAGCAACTAACGGGAGAGAGGACGACCAGTAGCGATACAGCTCCCATGGCCGCATGGCACAAAACAGTCCATTCCTCAGCTGATTCGCAACTCGAACACATCACATGTCCCAAATGTGCCTCTTGTTATTCACCTTCGGTAGATAATTTATTTAGACGCCTGCCTTACGTGCAAGCAAGTTTTCACACTCTTACAGACATTTTTATTCAAATCCAGAAATTATTAGGTAAATGTTCCTCATCTGTCCGGTTTAGAAGTTGATGGCGTACACCGGCGATTTGTCCGGGTTGAACAGTCCAAAGTGCTGCTCTGTTGCAGCCCCAGTCTTCTGGTTCTCGTTGAACATAGCGAAGATGTACGTCTCGATGGCCCCAGGCCTCTTGGGCGTCCCCTTCCCGACGTGGTTGATCAGGTTCTGGTTGTACGTCTGCGCGTTAGCAGTGCTCGCTGCAGTGCCGCCGGCCGACGGCCACCCGCTCTCCGACACCACGATTTTGACGTTCCCGGCGCCGGCGCTCCCCAACGCGGAGTAGAACGTGTCCACGAGCGCGTCGAACAGGTTCTGGTACGCGTTGCCGCCGTCCTGCACCACAGTGCCCGACGAGGTGAAGAGGGCGTACTTGATGTCGATGCTGCCCTGGTTGCCTATGTACGAGAAGTAGGGGTAGACGTTGGCGAGCAGCGGCGCGCCGGTGCTGGCAAGATACTGCGCGATGGGCCCCATGTGGGAGGCGGAGAAGGTGCCTTGGGAAGGCGGGAACCCTTGGGTGACGCCGGACTGCACCGCCGTGGACACCTTGATGCCGCCGAGCCCTGCCGCGGCCAGTGCGGCGTTGACGTTCTTCATGGCGGGGAGGATGAGGTTCGTGTCACCTCCGGCCACCTCGTTGCCGACGGCGATGTACTTGATGTTCAGGCCCTGGTAGGCCTGAATGTTGGCCTTGACCCAGGCGGCCGCGTTGGAGGTACTGGCGGCGAGGTTGCTGAGCTGGTCATTGCCCGTGTCGATGATGAGGTTTATGTTGCTGCCGCTTAGAGCCCGGAGAGCGTTGGCGTCGGGGAAGTAGATGCGCATGCCGGTGATGCCCTTGGACTTGTAGAGCTGCACCACGTCGCTCGCCGGGGGCAGGTTGTTGCCGATCACGCCGTAGCAGACGCCGATGGACTGGACGGCTGTATATATATAGTTGATCCATCGATGGGTTACTTAATTTGCATGTTAACATGAAACGCGCGTAGCTGTTCCTAGTGAGAATTGAGAGAAATCTGAAGAGCTAATTACCTGCCGGAACGGATGCAAGCACACCAAGGGCCAACACCACCGCAAACATGTTGGCAGCAGCACCATGCTTTGCCATCTCCACTTATCTGCTGCTAGCTAGATCTTATTGGTAGACACTGTGTGTAGCTGCTACGTACCTGTTGCCTTTTGCATGGATTGTACCAAGCATTCAGCCCCTATATATACACACAGGCCTACCTGTTTTGCACGGCAGCCGTTCGCAAGTTCAACCGTTGGGCTCAGAATTTCCACCGCTAACGGACCAATACGTAGACGTCGCCGGCGTGCCGGCGTGCTTGACCCACCCAGCATCCAAGCCGTTTCCTCGAGCTTGGAACCATATGTGGAGGTCGCCATCTGGTTCGGCCGGAAACATCACCCGTACGCGAGCTCGTCCACCCATTTTATTTGTATTTTTTTTTCGAAAAAGAGCGCTTTATTTGTATTTTTTGAATATAATAACGAGGCGTCCACCAATCGCAGCGCGCGTATGTATTTACGTATATATGTACAGGATACGCGTGCGGAGAAAACAGCTGTACTCCGTCGTCCGGTTCGTGGAATTTCCATGGGATGAGTCTGACCTGACCTAAATCGCCCATTTTACGGGTACGTCCATAATGGCTTTGAGTTTGAACGCTTCTTCCACGTTCGATTCTGGCGCCAAGTAGAAGACAAAGTCGCGGCGGCGCACAAGGGCTTTAGCATGTTCAGGCGTTCAGCAGTTCACGCCCACGAAATCGAGCATATAAGCGTCAAATAGTAGGGCCTTTAATTTGACGCCCGAGACTTGCTACGTTTCGTCGCGCTTATGGCGGCCCTTTAACAGAGGTACAGTTTTCTTTTCTTTTCCTTATATATAAATATCGTAATTATATTTTTTTAATTTATAATATAGAACAAGACAATTAACAAATATACAGAAATAATTTTAGGTTAGTAAAAACGGCATTATTTTTTATAAATTTCATATAAATATGAACTATTCACATGTGTTGAATAAAATGTACATGCGTTTGTAATTTAATGTTCATATTCATACACAAATAATCTTAACCAATTTCTAAATCAGTGTTTATATACACAAAACAGTTCATATTAATCAAAGAATATGTTCATGTACATCAAATGTATGTTTAGGTATAAACATAAAAGAGTATTATAGAACGAAAGAAAAATGAAGTACATAAAATAAAAAGATGTACCTCACTTCTTTGGTCGGCCCACAACGTGGCAGATGTGGGTGAAATTTCTGTAACGAGTGGAACATATGTCAAATAGATGCCATGATACCCGCATTATATGCTCGTTCAACATGGGCCGCAAGCCAGACTCACTACGGGAAAAACAGCCGCTGCCGTGCAGCCCTGCATTGCCGTGCGGCCGTCGTAAAGACGCACGGCAAAGAAGCAGCGCACGGCACAGACTTTAAACGACGCACGGCAAAGGCCCCCGCCCGGCAAAGACAAAAAGCAGCGCACGGCAAAGATAGGGCGGACGGCAAAGATTGAGCAAGGCGCACGGCAAACAAACGGCGGACGGCAAAGCCAAGACAACACGCACGGCAAAGAGCCTTTGCCGTGCGCAAAGAATGGGCGCACGGCAAAGCAGCCTTTGCCGTGCGCCTTATGGCATTTTCTTCTTTTCCTTTATTATTGCACTTAATTTAATACTTATATTTACTCTTTTAATATATGACAAGTACTACACCTTAAGACAATGTGTGTATACCCATACTTTTGCAGTATGACAAGTACTCTGCGTCTTCACACCCCCCCCCCCCCCATATTAGGGTTTCGGAGCTAGCTGCGTTCGTGGAATTCTGCTAAGTGTTTTCGCCCGAACGTGAAGAAAGTCACACCGAGGAGCTATTTATTGCACCATTAAACATTCCACCACACTTCCACACATATCCTAGGTCCACATGCAAGTTTTGGTGGGATTCCGGTGCTCCGGAGGACATTCCCCCCCCAAAAAAGGCGGTCTGTGGGCCACGGCGGTCTACCCCCCTAGATTTCTCCGCGCGAGATTCCACCAATGAACTTTTTCATAGGTTTAGGTTGGTTTAGGTATTATACACATTGAAAACCAGGCTTGGCACTATTTGGCACATTCTAGCCCCCGGTATAGCCGCAGCGGGACAGTTCAGCCTACACGTCCACGAAATCTTCTAAGTGTTATGGCCCGAACGTGAGGAAGGTCACACCGCAGATCTATGTCTTGCACCATTTGGTGAATCACACATTCCAACACACTTCCACACATATCCTAGGTCCACATGCAAGTTTTGGTGGGATTCCGATGCTCCGGAGGTCATTCCCCCCCCCCCCCCCCCCCCCCCCGAAACGGCGGTCTACCCCCCTAGATTTCTCCGCGCGAGGTTCCACCAATGAACTTTTTCATAGGTTTAGGTTTGTTTAGGCATTAGACACATGGAAAACCAAGTGTGGTACTATGTGGCACATTCTAGCCCCCGGTATAGCCGCAGCGGGACAGTTCAGCCTACACGCGTCCAGAAATCTTCTAAGTGTTATGGCCCGAATGTGAGGAAGTTTACGCCGGGTGTCTTGCACCATCTGGTGAATCACACATTCCAACACACTTCCACACATATCCTAGGTCCACATGCAAGTTTTGGTGGGATTTCGGTGCTCCGGAGGTCATTCCCCCCCCCCCCCCCCCCAAACGGCGGTCTGTGGGCCACGGCGGGTCTACCCCCTAGATTTCTCCGCGCGAGGTTCCACCAATGAACTTTTTCATAGGTTTAGGTTGGTTTAGGTATTATACACATGGAAAACCAGACTTGGCACTATTTGGCACATTCTAGCCCCCGGTATAGCCGCAGCGGGACAGTTCAGCCTACACGTCCACGAATCTTCTAAGTGTTATGGCCCGAACGTGAGGAAGGTCACACCGGGGAGCTATGTCTTGCACCATTTGGTGAATCACACATTCCACCACACTTCCACACATATACTAGGTCCACATGCAAGTTTTGGTGGGATTCCGGTGCTCCGGAGGACATTCCCCCCCAAAAAACGGCGGTCTGTGGGCCACGGCGGTCTACCCCCCTAGATTTCTCCGCGTGAGGTTCCACCAATGAACTTTTTCATAGCTTTAGGTTGGTTTAGGTATTATACACATTGAAAACCAGGCTTGGCACTATTTGGCACATTCTAGCCCCCGGTATAGCCGCAGCGGGACAGTTCAGCCTACACGTCCACGAAATCTTTTAAGTGTTATGGCCCGAACGTGAGGAAGGTCACACCGCAGATCTATGCCTTGCACCATTTGGTGAATCACACATTACAACACACTTCCACACATATCCTAGGTCCACATGCATGTTTTGGTGGGATTCCGATGCTCCGGAGGTCATCCCCCCCCCCCCCCCCCCCGAAACGGCGGTCTACCCCCCTAGATTTCTCCACACGAGGTTCCACCAATGAACTTTTTCATAGCTTTAGGTTTGTTTAGGCATTAGACACATGGAAAACCAGGTGTGGTACTATGTGGCACATTCTAGCCCCCGGTATAGCCGCAGCGGGACAGTTCAGCCTACACGCGTCCAGAAATCTTCTAAGTGTTATGGCCCGAATGTGAGGAAGGTTACGCCGGGTGTCTTGCACCATCTGGTGAATAACACATTCCAACACACTTCCACACATATCCTAGGTCCACATGCAAGTTTTGGTGGGATTCCGGTGCTCCGGAGGACATTCCCCCCCCAAAAAACGGCGGTCTACCCCCCTAGATTTCTCCGCGTGAGGTTCCACCAATGAACTTTTTCATAGTTTTAGGTTGGTTTAGGTATTATACACATTGAAAACCAGGCTTGGCACTATTTGGCACATTCTAGCCCCCGGTATAGCCGCAGCGGGACAGTTCAGCCTACACGTACACGAATCTTCTAAGTGTTATGGCCAGAACGTGAGGAAGGTCACACCGGGAAGCTATGTCTTGCACCATTTGGTGAGTCACACATTCCAACACACTTCCACACATATCATAGGTCCACATGCAAGTTTTGGTGGGATTCCGATGCTCCGGAGGTCATTCCCCCCCCCCCCCGAAACGGCGATCTGTGGGCCATGGCGGTCTACCCCCCTAGATTTCTCCGCGCGAGGTTCCACCAATGAACTTTTTCATAGGTTTAGGTTTTTTTAGGCATTAGACACATGGAAAACTAGGTGTGGTACTATGTGGAACATTCTAGCCCCCGGTATAGCCACAGCGGGACAGTTCAGCCTACACGTCCAGGAATCTTCTAAGTGTTATGGCCCGAATGTGAGGAAGGTCACACCGCAGATCTATGTCTTGCACCATTTGGTGAATCACACAATCCAACACACTTCCACACATATCATAGGTCCACATGCAAGTTTTGGTGGGATTCCGATGCTCCGGAGGTCATTCCCACCCTCCCCCCCCCCCCCGAAACGGCGGTCTGTGGGCCACGGCGGTCTACCCTCCTAGATTTCTCCGTGCGAGGTTCCACCAATGAACTTTTTCATAGGTTTAGGTTTGTTTAGGCATTATACACATGGAAAACCAGTTGTAGTACTATGTGGCACATTCTAGCCCCCGGTATAGCCGCAGCGGGACAGTTCAGCCTACACGCGTTCAGAAATCTTCTAAGTGTTATGGCCCGAACGTGAGGAAGGTCACGCCGGGTGTCTTGCACCATCTGGTGAATCACACATTCCAACACACTTCCACACATATCCTAGGTCCACATGCAAGTTTTGGTGGGATTTCGGTGCTCCGGAGGTCATCCCCCCCCCCCCCCCCCCACAAAAAAACGGCGGTCTGTGGGCCACGGCGGTCTACCCCCCTAGATTTCTCCGCGCGAGGTTCCACCAATGAACTTTTTCATAGGTTTAGGTTTGTTTAGACATTATACACATGGAAAACTAGTTGTGGCACCATTTGGCACATTCTAGCCCCCGATATACCCGCAGCGGGACATTTCCACCTACACGTCCAAGAATGCTTGAGTTGGAAAAGGAGCTGCATGAGAAACGAGAAGTTGAGCTCGAAGTGAGACGCGATTGAATGGCACACTACAAGTGATCGATGAAACATTAATTTGGAGGGGGATGATGATGGGGATATTCATGCATGGCAAGATGGAGAAGCTTAGTGAAAGACTAGAGCATGGAAGGAAGCGTCTGGAAGAGATGAGTGGGCAGCTTGTGAAGAAAGAGCGTGAAAGTAACGACGAGTTACAGGAAATATCCTTGCACCTAATCTGTTCCTAGAAGGTACATGGTGTCGGAGCTGTGGAATTTCCAGAAAGGTCGGAAGGAGATGGAGATACCGAAAAAGCGCAGGAGGGGTCGATGAGCCCTGGGTCATGTAAACCCTAGTAGGGTGTAGGCCACTGACACTATATTCCCTTCTACACGTGACGTTGCTAGCTAGTTCCAGATAGCTGTTCTTTCCAAAATTGATCGATCTCGGTGAACTCAATAATATATAAGCCTTCTACGGGCTCTGAATGCTAGTGTGTGAGTGCATGCATTTAGATTGTTCTTCCCAAAATTGATCGATCTCGGTGAACTCAATAACAAACCTTCTCCGGCTCCGAATGCTAGTGTGTGTGAGTGCATGTATTTAGATTGTGCTAGTGTATATATATATATATGTAGTGGAGCCTTGACACTAAGGAGAATCTGAAAAACCTAAAGTGACCATCTTTCCCGTGCAAAAGCTGACAGCAAAGGTGGCTTTGCCGTGCGTCACCGCACGGCAACGGTTGATGTGTACGGCAAAGAGGAATCTTTGCCGTGCAAAAGCGGACGGCAAAGGAGGCATTGCCGTGCGTCCCCGCACGGCGAAGAGTGTCTTTGCCATGCGTTTTGCTCGCCCGCACGGCAAAGCGTGTCGGAGCCCTAATCCCTCGGGCCGACCCGCACGCGCCAGATCGATCCCCTCTCCCGCGTAGCTCCGTCCTGTCCCCGCACGAACACCCTCT